>CAUYQG010026373.1:0-14865 GCA_963574415.1 Tarsius wallacei
AACAAAAACAAGACCAAACACACACACCCAGAGAATTTATTTATTTTATTTTATTTTTTTTTGAGTTGGAGTCTCACTCTGTCACCCAGACTGGAGTGCAGTGGCCGCTCGCAGCCACCACAGCCTCGACCTGCTGGGCTCCGGCAATCCTTCCGCCTCAGCCTTCCAAGTAGCTGGAACTACAGGCACGACCGGCTAATTTTTTGACTTATTGTAGAGATGAGGTCTTGCCAAGTTGCCCAAGCGGGTCTCGAACCCACAGGCTCAGGCAATCCACTCACCTCAGCCTCCCAAGGCCTGGGATTACAAGCTGAGCCACCGAGCCGGGGTTCTTTTTTCAAATTAAACGTGGATGTGGGAGGGACGTTCATGGCCCAGTTCAGTATGGAAAGGGGCAGCAGCCTTCTTCTAACGTTGACAGTATTTCATGGCTGTGGGGACACTCTCTTTTTAATTTTCTATCCACTGCAGATTCTGCGATGTAACTTCTTTGGTTTTAAGTGCTGGGTAAACTGAAAGTAGGAGCTTGCAGTCACTCTGCAGCTATAGAAAGCAGACCTAAACCACTGTGTTGGTGTGGCAATGAGTCAGTCCTTTTAATTCATTCGTGTGTCCAGCAAACGTATGGTGAGGGCCTACTGTATGCAAGGCACCACCCTGGGTACCTAGAGCACCTCTTTGGGCACAAAGGACAGAGTCCCCCTGCCCGCAAGGAGCTTTCATCCCAGCAGGCGATGGGGGTGGGGGTGGGGCGGACACCAGGAGTAAACAGAGCACATCACATGTTATACAGCGCTGTGCCCACATGGGCAGTTACAGAGTCGATGGGAGCTGCAGCTGTGGATGGAGGGGTCAGGGGGACTGCGCTGATGGAGAGATGCAAAGGAAGGGTGTCCCAGGAAGAGGGAACAGCCAGGGCATAGCTGGCTGGTGTGTCCACAGACAGATGGAGGCTGTGTCTGGTCCGAGAGAGAGAGAGAGAGAGAGAGAGAGAGAGAGAGAGAGAGAGAGAGAGAGAAGAGGGAAGAGAGAGATACAGACAGAAACACAGAGAGACAGAAACAGACAGAGAGAGAAAGAGGAGAGAGAGAGAGAAACATACAGAGACAGAGAAGAGAGAGAGACAGAGACAGAAACAGACAGAGAGGAGAAGAGAGAGGGAGGAGAGATAGAAAGAGACAGACACACAGAGAGAGAGATGGAGGAGAGATAGGGAGAGAAGGGAGAGAGAAAGTGAGATACAGAGAGAGAAAAATGGATGACTCAGCAAGCTGGAACATGAACTTCTAAAGCTCTTTATACTGTCTTGAAAAAATTACTGTACCAAGTACTCGTTTCACTGTTGTTTTTTCCATAGAAGGTTAAACTTCCACATGTGGTCATTAAGAAGCAGAAATAAATAAGCAAAAACTATTACTAAAAGCCCAAGAGGCTTTCCTATCTTAGAAAGCATGTAGGGAAAAGTGATACAATAATAAATTATTTGATTTAATGAAAAGTCAAAAATCATAAGAGCTGTTGAAGGTAACAAAATTAGTTCTAAGGAAGATAACATGTTATATCAAGTGAGGCCTTGGAAATCATGTTTTTACCTTTCACAGATGAGAAAACAAGCTCAGAGAAGACACATGATGTATCCCAAGTGTGTGGCCTGCTGGTGGAAGGTCCCGGGGGAGGGTTTCAGGCCTGCTGACTCCCAGATCCCAGGCTGTGCCCACCCTGCCCTGCCTTTTAATCTGGTGAGAATTCCGTTGCTGTGAGTTTTGTCCTTGACCTTTCATGAACTTGATAGTCACACTGGGGCTTCTGTTGCAGTGAGCAGGATTTACTCGTGTTTGCTGCATGACCTTGTTCTCTGGGGCAGGGTCACTTCATCACCCTAGAAATTAGTTTCAAGAGACCAAGCAGCCAATTTCTCCCCCTCCCTGTGAGGACCAGGCTGCTCTCTGTGATATCTAGAACAAGGGTTCCAAGAGTTTATCTTCAAGGTGATTTCTTTCTAGGCAGCCAGTCCCTCAACCACAGGGAGTTTTCTGCAGAGCCACTACCCTCCGGGCCAGGTGAAAATGAGTCCTAGGGGGGCAGTCAGGTGGCCTTCTCGTCCTGGAATACCTGCTTCCCCCCGACTACCACCACATGCACATGCCAGCTCCAGAGAAATTGGGTGTTGTCAGCCCTGGCGTATCAGGAGTCAGTGGCATTGACAGTAAGAGTCTTGGCCTTCCTTCCTTTCTTCCTTCCTTCCTTCCTTCCCTCCTTCCCTCCCTCCCTCCCTGTCCTCCTTTTTTCCATCCTTCCTTGCCTCCTTTCCTTCATTCCTTTCTTCCTTCCCTCCCTCCTTTTTTCCTTCCTTCCCTATTTTCCTTCCTACTTTCCTTCCTTCCTTCTTTCCTTCCTTTTGTCCTTCCCTCCTGCCTGCCTGCCTTCCTTCCTTCCTTCCTTCCCTCCCTCCTTTTTTTCTTCCTTCCCTATTTTCCTTCCTACTTTCCTTCCTTCCTTCTTTCCTTCCTTTTTTCCTTCCCTCCTGCCTGCCTGCCTTCCTTCCTTCCCTCCTTCTTTCCTTCCTTCCTTCCCTCCCTCCCTCCCTTCTTTCCTTTCCTCTTTCTCTCCCTCCCTCGCTCCTTCCTTCCTCCTTTCTTTTTTTCTCCCTCCCTCCCTCCCTCCCTCTTCTCCCTCCCTTACTTTTTTCTTCTTTCCTTTCTCTTCTCCCTCTGTCCCTCCCTCCTTCCCTCTCTCTTTTTTTGATGCTGACCAATTCATGGCGTACTTTATTAATCGGTCTGTGAAAATCTGCTTTCTTCTTCACGTACTGATTCGCTCTCATTCCCACCCCTTTCCTCCCTCCACAGATAGCTCTTCTGTCCGGTCTGTGTTCCTCTGTGTGTTTTCTAAGTGGTGTCTGGAATATCTGTTTTATTTGCAACTCCTTAGAGATCATTCTCATTCTTTCTTCTGTGCTCTGCCCAGGCCATGTGCTCTTTCTCATCTCCAGCTCCCACCCATGGTGAGCCCTTAGGGGACTCCAGCCCCTCCTCCAACATGGCACCTCATGTCGACTTCCTCACACACAGCCCTCGTGGATCTGCGTGAGGGTTTTCCTGGACTATGTACATATATGAGGGGGGAGCAAAAAAAACCCCTGGAATTTATTTATAATAAATTGTGTGCTTCTTCTCACATGTTTAAGTTTCAGTCACTATCACAGTCTTCTCTGTTTGATGCAATACATCTATCGAAATGCTTTTTCCACTGCTCAAAACAGTTTTGAACTTGTCCATTTTGATGCCTTTTACTACTTCTGCTGTTTTATGTTTCACCTCTTCCACACCAGCAAAATGTTTCCCTTTGAGGATTTGTTTCATCAGAGAAACAAAAAAGTCACTCTGGGTGAGATCAGGTGAATAGGGAGGGTATGGCACTGGGGTCATGCTATTTTTGGTCAAACCTGCTGAACACTTAGTGCTGTGTGGGCAGGTACGCTCGTCCATCATCCATAATGAAATGGGCAAACGCGTTGAAAGGATCTCTAAAATAAATTCACAGAAGCCAAACACAGTCTCTCACAACAAAGCTAGCTGGTACTGGGTGCTGATGGTTAGAACACTCGCCTAGGGGTGGGGAGGGGGGTAGCCTGTAGTACAAGGGGCCTGCCCTCCTAAAGACAACTCAGGGCTTTTTGGAGTCCCCCTCGTATATATGTGTATGTATAGTCTCCCAAAACAGGATTGCTGGGTTATAAGGTAGATATTTTCTAGCACAAATAATGACACTTGGCACAACCAGCCTTGTTCCTGTCCCTTATGGGTCTTTTGCAGACTTTCCATTGGGGGCATAAAACCAGGGACAAGATCGAACAGAACCCTCAGTGTTCCGCACACTGCCGCTCGTTGTCCAGAGTGATGGCCCATCTGTTCCCACCAGCGATGGGGACAGCCTATACCTACGCCTACACCACCTCTCCCCACAGCTTGGCCTTGGCTAGGTTTCTGTGTGCAGAGTCTCCATTTTTATCTCTGAAATGTCTGCATTTGAGCATCTTGTCCTGTGCCTGCTTCCGTGTTTCCCCTCAGCTGAACACCTGTCCTTACCATTGTTCCTCTTCCTGTAGAGGCTCTGACCTTTGCTGCTGGTTTCAGGAGGACTCTGTGGTCCAGAGGGTGTTCTCTTGGTGGATTCAGACAGCAAATATTTCTCCCATTCTGCTCTGTCAGCTTGGACCACGTGTACCTTATTAAGCAGACATCTTTAATTTTGAAGATTTGAAGATGAAAAAAATCATCTTTGGGGGATTCATTTAAAAAGCCACTTCCAACCACAGAAAGATATTCCTACATTATTTTCTACTAACTTTACAGCTTTACTTTCTATGTTTGAGACTTTTTCTCATGGAACCCACTACTGCTTATGGTGTGATGTCAAAGTCCCACTTGCTTTTCCTCCATATAATTAGCTAGTTCTCCCCGGTTTCAGGAAAGCCTCTTTTTACCCCATTATTGAATTTCAGTTGTCGCGATAGGAACTGTCATCTTTATGGCATAGTAATGTCATCCCACCTGATACATGAATGACCTTCCTTTTATTCAGCTCTTGCTTTATGTCTTTAATAAAGGCTTAACATTTTCTCCATAAAGGTCTCATGTGGTCTTTACTAACTTAATTTCTAGATTCTTTATACTTCTCATTGTTTATTGTATTTTTTTGTTATATTTTGTATTTGCTTATTGCTGGAGTGTTGAACTGCTGCTCTGTTGCTTTTTCTTTTAACTTGGTCTTGTATCTGGCATTTTTGCTCAGTCCTCTGATTCTAGTGGAGTGTTAACTAATCCTGGTCTTTTTCTATGTAGTGAACTCTATTGTCTGAAAACAGTGAGAGGTTTATCCCTCCCCTTCAGATGCTTGTACCAGATTTCTTTTTCTTCCTTTATGGCATGGGGCAGGACCTCTGGTACTGTGTTCTGCAGTGGTGGTAACAGTGGGCGTCCTTGTCTTGCTCCTGTTTCTGAAGGAACACATTCACAGGTTCTCCATTGTATCGCCATGAAATCATTGAGGGCTTTTACAGTCTTTACCAAGTTAAGAAAGTTGCCCATATTCTGAATGTTTTAAGAAATATTTGTTTAAAATCATAGACAGGTGTCAAATTTATCAAATGTTTTTTCTGCATCTAGTAAAATAAACATGACTTTCCTCTTTAGTCTATTGAAATGTTGAGTTAATTAGTAGATTTTATGATTTGGAAATTATTGCAAACCTGGGATAAACTCTACTTGTTCATGATATATTATCTTAAATAGATTTTTTATTTAATTAGTTAATATTTTATTTATGATTTTTGCTCCTAAAATCATAACTGAAAAAAACTTATCTTCCTCTTCTTCTATGCTTATCCTGTTTGGAATAAAAAGGACAGTAGCCTTTAGGTAGTTTTTGTTATTTTTGTATTTTCTGAAACAACTTACATGAGATGGGAAACTAAATGTTCTATGTATGTTTGCTAGAGCTCACCTGTGAAGCCAGCTGCCTGGGCATGGGCTCTTTGGCAGGGAGGGCTTTTTTTGATAATTCGATGTATTTAATACCTGGGTCCATTCAAGTTTTCTATTTGCTCCTGCACCAATTTCCAGCATTTGTGAGTGTCTGGAGATAATTACTCAGCAAATTTTCATTCCGCCACCCTGGGGAAAGATGTAATTTCTTGCTTGTTGGTGTTGGGAGCGGCCACGGGTTTTGCTCTGAGCAATGGACTATTCCTGAACTTGATGGGAGCTGAGGCCTGCAGCTCCTAGAAAGTAGCTTCTCTAGAAGGGGACAGTCTCACTGCCTGCAGCATATGGCGCTGCCTCCAGTAACGGGGCTCATGCAGTCAAACTGGTGACTGCAGCCTACTTGACCCTCCAGAGGGATGGGTGTCGTTTTTTACAGCCACCTAGGTCACTGCCATAAAGAACTTGTGTCTGCTTACAATATCTTCAGTCCTGTCACTAACTGAAGTCCAAGGAGTGCTTCCATCATCCCTGCCTCAGATCCGACGCCCCCAGCAGCTGTGGATGTGTCCGCCGCCTCTTCTTCAGGCTCGGCCTCCAGCCTCTGGACGGTGCTCTTGAACCTGTGAGGCTCCTCCCCTCGGGTGCCCTGTAAGGTGCCTGCATAGACCTGAGTGCAGGGTAGAAAGGGGAGCTGACCAGACAGGGCGTTGGGCCTTCCTGCCCTGCATGCAGAACCCCCTACAGTCAGTGATCCCAGGGACGGCACCAGAAGGAGGAGGGAGTGCTGTCCACTCAGGGACTTGCAAGAAGAGATTTTTTTCTTTCTTTCTAAAACAAAGTTCTACACGCAGCTAGTGGAGACGGGGGTCAGAAACATGCCTAGGAGGACCTTTTTGCTTTAAGTTGATCATCAGTCACTGGACAGCTGTATACTAAGTTAGTTCCCTTTTGTGCCTCTGCCCACAAGGAGCTTGGGAACTGCATAAAACATGGGGAAGTCACAGAGGAAACCTCCAGAGCTGAGTCTGAATGCAGTAGGGATCATCGGAAAAGAGACTCAGGCTTGAGGCCAGAACGGCTGTTGATAGGTGTGCGGGGGGGAGGGGAGACCTTGGAGAAGGAGGGGGCACTGTTGTTTTTGTTCACATATGACCACAGAGATGGGAGTGGAGGCTGAGAGGGTAAGTTACAGGACATGGGGGGCAGGGAGGGGCCAACCCGGCCCTCTACGGTCATCCGTGGCCTCGATGCGGTACATGGGTCTGTCGGTATCTGTTGCTGCTTTTGAGATAGGCGAGTTTTACCTTCACTGAGAATGAGATTAAAGGATTGTGCAAAAGGTTTAGGATCTGTGTGAGGGAGAACGGTTTGTCTGTATAAAACAGGCATGTCTGACCTGTGGCCTACAGGCCTCATGCAGCCCAGGACAGCTAGTCATGCAGTCCCACAAAGTCTTTTAACATCATGGGATTTTAGCATTTATTTTCTTCATAACCCCATGAGTGGTTCTATCTTTGAAGCCTTATTCATGACATTGCTTTTTGGCAGCACATACATGTGTGAGCAGCTGTTTTCAGTTATAAAGCACACGAAGAGCAAAATTCAAATGAATGTTTCTGATGAGCACCTTGAGAACTCATTAAGAATCACGACTACTTCCATCGAACCAGACATTGATAGATTAGTTTTACAAAAACAAGGTCAAATTTCCCACTAGTTTTACATCATTCTCATTTTTTAAAACTTTATAATAAAAAATATTTTTAAAATAAGTCTTATATATACACTAACTATATTATATAATTTATGTGTGGTCCAAGACAATTCCTCTCTATTCAATGAGACCCAGGAAAGCCATGCGGCTGAACACACCTGGTGTAAAAGGACTTACATTTCATTTTGTGCTTTTGAAGCTTGGATGGGCGTTCTCATGCCATAGCATCTGGAGGTTCTGAACTGCAAACAGTACTCCCTTGCCCCAGGACGTGTGGACACGGGTACTTGTGGGGGTGGGGATGTCGTCAACAATCCATGGGTGCCAGCCAGGGACACCAAAGGCCCTGCTGTGTGCTGAGGAAGCCCAACCCCACAGGCCATCTACCTGGATGCCAGGGCAGCCCTTGCAGGGAAATGTTGCACTTCCTAAGCTCTGTTACCTGGGCCCACTGCACCACTTGGGGCCACATCTGAGTGCTGCCTGTACCACTACCCTAATGCCTTTCTTTTGGTGTACTTTCTATTTCCACCTGACTTTAAATTTCCTTCTTGTCTTTCTGGGGTTTTTTTTTGTTTTGTTTTGTTTTGTTTTGAGTTGGAGCCTCACTTCGTTGCCCAGGCTGGAGTACAGTGGCACACTCACGGCCATCCCAGCGTCGACCTGCTGGGCTTCAAAGATCCTTCTACCTCAGCCTTCCAAGTAGCCGGAACTATAGGCACATGCTACCATGCCTGGCTAATTTTTTTATTTGATTGTAGAGACAGGGTCTCACCATGTTGTCCAGGCTGGTCTTGAACCTGTGTGCTCAGGCAGTCCTCTCTCCTCAGCCTCCCAAAGCACTGGGATTACAAGCTTGAGCCACTGTGTCTGGGCATCTATCAGTTTTTTAACTCACTTTTTAATCTGCATTTCTTGATCCTTGCAGGCATGGGTCTGGAGTACTGTTTGTGCCTTCCTAACCCTGTCATAGCAGACACATGACTGTGGTAACACAGCACAGTCACCATGTACACCCATACCATGCTGCATGCGCTGGTGGATGTGCACTGGCCTTAGGAAGTGGCCAGATGGCCACGGTGGATGCATTGGTAGCCCAGCCTGATTTTATGTGGCACATTCTTGAGAGGTGCACTGAAGCATGTGCTCTCATTCTTGTGATCTTGTGTTCTGCAGAATCCCCAAGCTGGGAGGACCTCGTGAGGGTGTCCACAGAGTGAACAGTGTGGATGGCTGTGGTTGCTGCTGTGTGTAAGGGTGTCCAGCTGAGGGGCTCGAGCTGCCAGCAGGGTGCTCAGGTCGCTCTGGCTTGGTTTATTTAATATGCCATCTCCCAGGGATATGGCCCTGCTCGCAAGGGGCAGATAGCCTGAGTGCGTGCGAGACTCCAAGCAAACCCTGTCCTTACTCCTGAATCACTGGCTCAAGGTGTATGTCACGTTCATAGTTGGTGGGAGTGAGAGAGGACGACGACAGAGTGGTAGGAACACAGATGCTCCCTGCTCAGTGCCTGGCAGCCTAAACCAGGCAGTTTGGTTTGAAAGCAGTTTGAAAGCAGTTCCAAACAGAGCCAGGCCCAGCTCACAGCAGCAGAGAAGCAAACAGTGATTCCACTTCACGCCAGGCTCTTGGCAAATGGCAGACGGGGAAGGACATGCCCACTTGACCCCTCAGAAGCAGCTCCGGGAAAAGAAGGTGGGGACAGATTCCTGGGGGTTCTCCCCATCCAGGCCAGTACAGGGGAGCTGCTTGAGCAGGTGAGCAGGTAAGGTCATGGTGAATGTTGAAACCCTCAGCAGCGGCAGGACTTGGCCAGGGCAGCCCCTGTCTCAGAGCTGAAGAACGGAAAAGGGACCATATGTGAGCACACCTGGCTAGGCCGCAGGCTCTGGTCTGAGACACTAGCCGGCTTCCAAAAGAGCAGAGAGCTAGGACTCCAGGCAGGCGGGTCCTGCGAGTCATACCCTCTCCATGGCAGGAGGTGCACAGGAAGCAGCAGGTGACCGCAGACTGCAGCTCAGGGGAGGAAGATGTCAGGCCCTGAAGAGTGCAAAGTGTGTCGAAAGATACACCCACTCACTGTAAGACATGCTGACTTGCTGGACAGAGACATGTGTTGTGAACAAGGTGCTGGGTGTCAGCTCTGAAAGGCCACAGCGAAGGAATGAAGGATGGGATCGCAGCTTGGAACAGCACATCTGGCCCAAAAGGAAACCCGGTGCCAGAGAGGCAGCCCAGTGTCTTGGGCTGTAGCAGTTCCCAGTGTCAGTTCAATAGAAGCAAAATCTCAAGATGGGGTAGTGTTCCCAGCAGTGGAGTTCTTTTTCATTTTTATGTTAAATTGTGGTAAAATACACATAACATGGGATTTGCTGCCGTAACCCTCGCGTGTGCGGTGCAGTGAGGTCAGTAACTCACGATGCTTTGCCCTCAACCTGCAAACTCTCCATCTTGTAGGACTGGAGCTCTGCACCCATCAACGCTGACTCCCATTCCCCTCCCAGTCCTGGCCACCCCCTTTCTACCCCCATCTCTTGAACTTGCCTACTCTAGAGACTTCATATGGAAAAAAAAGGAATCAGGGTGCTTGTCCTTTTGCAACTGGCTTATTTCACTTAGTGTAGTTTCCTGGGGTCCATCTGGGTTGCCGCTTGTGTCCTGGTTTCCATCCTTTTCAAGGCTGAGGAATATTCCACTGTGTGTATTTGCCACCTCTCCTTCACCCACTCACCCACCTATGGACACCAGGGCAGCATTCGGGTGTCTCTGGGCCACCGTGAATGTGTTGCTGTGTTCGTTAGTTCTTCAGATACCCAGACATGGGATTGCTGGGTCCTACGACAGCTCTATTTTTAAGTTTCCAAGGAACCGCCATGCTGTTTCCACAGCAGCTGCACCCTTCACAGTCAGCGAAGAGTGCATGGGGCAGTTCCCCCACACCCTTGCTAACACTTGGTGCTTCCCGGTGTTCCAGAGGGGCCATCCCAGCATATGTGAGGTGGAGTGGGATTTGCAAAGGATAGAGCCAGGAAAAGCAGCCAAGAACAAAAACACAAGACAGGTTAGAACCAGAGAACACACACATGGGCACACACACACGGGCACACAGATGTGTACACACTCACACAATTCACGCAGCTGAAAACCAAATTAACGGCACGGAGGGAGAACAAGAGGATCCCAGGGAGGGATCAAAGCAGTAAGAGGGGGAGCGACCTCAGGGCCGTCCACAGAGCAGAAAAGGGGTGCGGCTGCAGGCCTGGGGGATTTCTGGAAGGAAGAACTGAATCTTTGGTCAGATGGTCATGGAAATGCAGAGGTAGGTGGCAAAGATATGTCCTGGTCCAAAACTTCCGCCCTTTCGACCTCAGACAGAAAAACCAGTTACACAAAGTGCTGGACGGCCAGGTTGGGGTCAGAATTCACAGCCACCTTCCCGCTATGAAACACAAACACGGCTACAGACCCACACGGGGACAAAATTATTTAAACAATATAAAATTACATTCATGCATTAAAGCTATACTACTATAAAGAATATAAAAAGATAGAAGGAATATAAAAGTGCATCCTACATAACAAGCTGTAGTTCCAGTGAAGAGGGGAGCAGGCCATATTGATCGGGGAATATAAATGCAGCCACTGGCATTTATGAAAAAACCGCCCTTGGGACGAAACTGCCCAGATGACTCAAATCAGAATAACAGACCCAAGAGTGGAAAAGCCACAGTTGAAAACAGTAACAAAAACAACAGCACAACACTGGTGAGCATTCCAACCATTATAACCATTAGTCTTATAGTCTAAACAACTTGGGGGGTGGATTATTATAGAAACATATAAGTATTAGGCACCAGACCCAATAAAAAATGACACAAGAAAAAAATCAAGTGTGAGGAAAAGGGACAGGGAGTGTAAAGTGGTAATTATATTGCACTAGCATGAAGACATGTAGTAACCCCTTAAATTTTCATAACCTTTTCTATGTGTTAAATTGTGTGTGTAAGTGTATAATTTGTAACTACAGGTCAGAATGTCACTTTGTTTCGCTTCTGCTTTTGCTTCTGCTAAATTCAAACAAAATGAGACAGCTCATTAGAAAGAGGCTCTCACATTTTCATCTTAAATGAAGTCATTGCCGGCCACCTGTCCCTCCAGCAGTATGTGTGCCCAAGACACATCCACCAACTGTAAACGCAGCAGGGGGTCTACTTCCTTCTTTGTACTTTTTTTTCTTTGTTTAGATTTTGTAAATGACCCATATTTTTATAAAAGCCGTAACATCATCACTGTTGATATAAAATACCAATTGGCGGTATCATCATCAATCTAATTGTTTATTAGTCTTTTTATTAATGCAGTGTTGACAAACACCCTCAAGAGCCCTTGGCGGTGTTTTGCAACTCATTCCTGAGGATTGGCAGCTGCCTGGAGTCAAGGGCATGCGCTGGAGACACCAAGGCCTTTTGCCTTCCTGTTGACACATAAATTGAGACAGAGGACTGGTAGCCGTGAGGTGGATTGACCCAAATCTCCAGGAGGTGGCAGGGCAGGCGTGTGGTGTCAGGTGCTGTTGTACCAACGTCCAACCCTAACCGTAAGCCGCACCATCATGTTGGGGTTTGGGGTCCCCTCCATCTTGGCCCTTGGCCACTGTGAATGTCTGTGCGGCCTCTGATGTGTGGGATACCCTGCCTCTGGGCCTCTGGGCCTTTGCACCTGCAGTTCCCTGTGCACAGGACACACCACCCCTCCCTCCCCCTCCCCTGCTTCTCCTCATGTTCAGGGCTTGACCTAGCCTCCTTCCCCACTTTCTGTGTGACCCGCGGCACATGGACCACACTCCCTTCTGCCCTTCTCAGCAGAGGGGCCTCGGACACAGGCACCTGGTTTAGAAAGCATGAGGTTAGGGCTCCCTTTACCCCCTGACATGGATTGTCCCTGTCTAGGCTCTGCCATGGCGGCAGCTTCAACTCTGTGGCCTCTTCCAACTCCCCCACTGGCTCCTCTGGCCCCTCTGGCCCCTCTGCCCCTCGGCCAGGCAATATGCTTCCCTTGCAGGCTCTTGGCTCTGGCTTCTGGGGGAGCTGCACCTTTCCTGGTCAGTTTCGAGTTTAAGCTTGCCAGGAGAGCAGGGCTGTTTGGCTTGGCCTCTGCCCTCCAGCACCTGCCTGCCCTGCGGGGAGGAGCACCCTGGCTTGGGCAGGCCACGCAGGGCTCCAGGCAGCGCTAGGAAACTGGGACCAACAGGTTCCTAAATGCCAGGAACGCCCTGCTTGGCCTGGGGCAGAAGCCATGCAAAGGAAGCGGCCTGGAGCTCGGCATGTGTGCAAGGGAACCCCAGGCCTCAGCCATCGTGAAAGGAAACGGGCCAGTCATTACTGGTGGGCGTCTCATTGCTTATCTCAAGATAACATTGCTTGTTATCTTGATTTTCTTGTTTCTAGATTTTCCGTACTCAGCAGATGCAGGCACATAGACACTCAATGCATGTTGGAAGCCCTGGAAGTCAGTCTTGTGCTGAACAGGAAGACGAGGTGCAGTGGCCCCACCATCAGAGGTGTCATTGCATCCCTCAACCTCTTGCTCTGCCTGTGGATGTCGCCCATCTCACCCTTGTGTCTGTTTCCTCCCCAGGTGATGAAACGACGGAGATTCCCTCGCATGTCCTCAACAGCTCCCCTTCAGACCGGCAGATTTCCCAGCTGGCCCAGCGGCTGGGACCCGAGTGGGAGTCCGTGGTGCTGACCCTGGGGCTGTCACATGCCGACATCTACCGCTGCAAGGCTAGCCACCCCCACAACATGCACTCTCAGGTGGTGGAGGCCTTTGTGCGCTGGCGGCAGCGCCTTGGGAAGCAGGCCACCTTCCAGAGCCTGTGCCAGGGACTGCGGGCTGCACAGGTAGACCCCTCGGTGCTGCTGCCTGTGCTGGAGTGAGGGCGCCTCGCCACCACTGGGGGCCTGGCCCAGGGCTCTGCAGGGACCTGTCTCCAGGCCACATGGGCCAAGCCCCAGCTTTCACTCAGCAGGTGACCATGTTTCTAGCTGAGGTTTGTTATCCACTTTTCAATGATCCTCAGGTGGAAGGAGAAAACAGTTTCCACCTGACATGAACTGAAAGTCTAGGTGGCTCAGCAGAGCTCCTAGGTGGCCCAACTGTGCCTTGTTTTTAATTGCCGGAAGATCACATTGTTGTAATTGTGCAGTTTCTAATTGTGTGGTGGCCTTTTAGTAAACCATAGTGGTTCAAGCAAACCACCATGTCATCATGGTCCGAGCAGATGGCCTATGCACAGAGACTTCCATCCTGCATTCCCTAGACGGGGCTGTGGCCCTTCTGCTCATGGTGATGATGGCAATAAAATGTGAAATGCTGTGTGATGTGCCCCTTGCATGGGGAGTCCTGTGCTGTTTTTCTTTCTCGTTCTTATATTGCACAGATTACGGGTATAAAATCACAGTGGTCATTTCTTTGGGACAGAGTTGGCAGTCGCAGTGAAATGGTGACTTTTCCTGTCAAGGTCCACAGCTCAGGCGGGATATCTGCGTTAGACACAAGACGCCGGAGCTCCCGTGAGGCCAGGCAGAGTCCCTGTGCATGCCAAGTCTTTGTAAGTTCCTGTGCCCTTTGCTTACAGTGTTTTCTCAGGAGACAAAGGGCGTGCTGTCCCTTTACAGCCACAGTTGCAGCCCTGTGCCCCTGAGGAGTGCACGCATCCTTGCCCTTCCAGTAGTGGTACATGCTGTGCCATCTCCAGGCTCTTCTCCATATGTGCTCACAGACCTCTCTGCCGGCAGTGAGACAGGGTAGGCTGTCCCCTCCTTTGTGGAGAATAAGGGCCTGGCTCAGGCATGTGGCTTGGGCATGGGGCCTGCCTCCTTCCAGTTGCTTCCGGCCTCTCCTGTCTCTGCGTGCTCATTTGAGAAGCTGGGCTTCGTGCCCCACCGATAGCTGCTTTGCCTTGGACACGGCACTGAGCCTCTCAGCCTCAGTTTCCCCCTCAGTAGGATGGAGAAATGATTGTACTTGTCTCTTAGGTCTTTGCGATGTCTAAAGCAATCACATCCCCCAGGGGCACACCCAGAGCAACAGGGTCAGCTCTCAGAATGGCCACTGTCACTTTGCCCTGGAGGCTGGAGTGTCGCCAGTTCACAGGTGGAGCTGGGTGGCAGCAGAGTTCAGGACGCAGGATAAAGCACCATTGTCATGTTCCCTGCTGAGTTTTAGATGTGCTATGAGTCCATAGACTCCAGTGGGTCCAACATGTCATCGTTCTTAATAACCGTAGGACCTATTTCCTAACTCTAACATAACTCAGGATTTTCAAAGGGGAAACATAATTATCTGTTTTACCTCCCTGCATTCCAAGGACAAGTGTCTGGAGCACGTGATGACAGTGGCATGTTGGTGACATCCTTTCATGTGTTTGGTGGCCACAGTCTCTTTGCTACACAGGATCAGTCACTCCTCGCTCACACATCCCACCTGTGGCCTGCTCAGCCCACATAGATTCAGTCCGTGACTTGAGGCGTGGCACGATGGTGCTTAGGATAAGCGGGAGGTGGATTGCTGGCTTTAAAGTCACACAGATTTTTTGAAACTACTTTGACTTTTTAAAACATAAAAAAAACTTCTAAACAATATTTTTAAAAGTACTTTTGC
>CAUYQG010026374.1:0-30342 GCA_963574415.1 Tarsius wallacei
AAACCCTGTGGTGGGGGGGAGGGGGAGAGAGATAGAGAGAGAGAAAGTGGGGGGGGGGCAGGCAAATGATACATCATAAAAGAATAAGATGTAATTGTAATGGAAGTACCTGCCAGCCAGGAAGTAGTTGTTCCATTTATGGAAGGAAGATATATCCTATACATCCCAACCCTTACACCTACACATGCATAGCCTCTCCCATTATCAACACCCCCACCAGAGTGGTACATTTATTACAATTGATGAACCTACACTGACACATCATTATCATTCAAAGTCCTTAGTTTGCATTAGGGTTCATTTTCGGTGTTGTACATTCTATGGATTTGAACAAGCATATGACTACATATATATGCCATTACAGTTTCATACAGTATATCTGCACTGCCCTAAAAATCTTCCATGCTTGCCTATACATCCCTTCCTCTTTTAACCCTGGGCAACTACTGATTTCTTTAGTTTTTGCCTTTTCCAGAATGTCATATACTTGGAATTACACAGTGTGTAGCCTTTTCATGTTGGTTTCTTTAAACTTATTAATAAACATTTAAGTTTTCTTCATGTATTTTCACAACCTGATTACTCATTTCTTTTTAATGTTAAATAATATTCTATTATCTCGATGTACTGCAGTTTATTTATCCATTCACCTCCTGAAGGACATCTTGGATACTTTCAAGTTTTGGCAATTATGAATAAAGCTACTATAAACATCCAAATGCAAGGTTTTGTGTGGATATAACTTTTCAGCTCCTTTGGGTAAATACCAAGGAGTGTAACTGCTGGTTCATATGGTAAGGCTATGCTTAGTTATGTAACAAACCACTGAACTCTCTTCCAAACTGGCTAGACAATTTTTCATTCCCATCAGCAATGGATGAGTGTTTTTGTTCCTTCACGTTCTTGCCAGCATTTGTCATTGTCAATATTTTGGATTTTAGCCCCTTTAAAAGGTATGCAGTGTTATCTCATTGTTGCTTTTATTTGCATTTCCCTGATGACATATAATATGGAACATCTTTTTATATCCTTAGTTTCCATGTGTGTGTCTTCTTTGGTGAGGTGTCTGTAAGGTCTTTGATTTTCTTCCCCCATTGGGCTGTTTATTTTCTTATAGCTGAGTTTTAAGTTTTTTAAATTTCCATATTTTGAGTAAGAGTCCTTTATAAGATATACTTATTTCAAATATTTTCTCCCAGTGTATGGCTTGTTTTTAGTTCTCATGACAGTGCCTTTCACAGAGCAGAAATTTTGTCTTTCTTCCTTGGAGCCATGATGGCAGAAGGATTACAGGGTGATATGATTTAGGAAGAAATGACACATATAAGCTTAATATTTTAAATATTAAATTATCTCTTTCCTAATAGTAGTCTATGTAATGCAAATCATGTTCCTTAATTAATTGCTTATTTTACATTCAGTTTTCTTAAGGCATTCTTGTACTATGAGAAAAATTGCATGCATTTTTAAGCACCTGGAAAAATAAAGATGTCTGAGAAAAATTTCAGCTGGGTCCACATGTCCCTACTTATTTTTTTCCAAGTTGTTTATTCTTCCCATGGCTTCTTTCATGATGACTGCTTCATTGCACTATTGGTAAACTTCTACCACAACCATCCTTTTGATCCCATTGAAGTTTCAGCCCCCAAAGTTGTGTTTTAGCTCTTGTCTTGTTCAAAATCTGTAGCTATAAGCCCACCCTGCAATTACTTTCTAATCTGGTCTGCATTCCAAAACTTCTTGCACTGCCTTGATTGGAAGGAATATCAGACACTAACAACAACAGATGGTGTCAAGAGAGCCAGTAGCTACAGAAAGGAAGGAACTGTTAGCAATGTCAAAAGTTTGAGAGAGTTCAGGAAAAATGAGGAGAGAGATGTGTTTTAATCACCTTAGTGAGAAATATTACTAAGATGTCAATTCTAGTCCTAGTCCTATCAATAATAAGCTGTATACACTTGGACACATCATGTACTTTTTCCGATCCTCAGTTCTCTCTCCTAATAAGGCAATTGAATTTGCTGAAAATCATTCTATAATTGATGTGTTTTTACTAAATTCAGCCTTGATTGCTTTTTTCTTATTAATAAAAAATTTATCATTTTCTTCCTTATAATCATACATTTTATTCACAGCTCCAGGTCATGGATGGCCCAAAATTTAACTTACTAAAATAAAGATGTTTAGTAACAGTACCTGTCTTAATTTTTTGTCTCATTATCTGTTTCTGAGAACTCTAACTTTCTCTATTTCTCTCTTAACCTTAGGCCATCTGTCTTATTTATTTCTTATTTGGTGTCTGCCTGCCCTTTTTCCCTTCATGGCAAGAAAGAGGGAGGAAAAAGAAAAATAAAATCAGGCAACCTACTTTGGTCAGCAGTCTGACTCTTCTATGATGATCTTTTTCCAGTAGTGAAGATTTTCCTCTGGGAACCACACTACCTTTTTCCCAAAAAAACTGAATTTGTATTTAAACTTTATTTTGAGATCATTTGCACTAAAAGGATCTTTGTTGAACCACTATTTGGATTTGGATAGTGTATGTGAATGTGTCCTTTATCTTAAAGGATAAGCCTACATTTAATTGCACATTCTGTTAAAAAAAAAAAAAAAAAGTAAGCTGAACAAAAAAAAATCAAAAAACTGAATTATGCTACATATATTCAATTGTATTTCAGAAAGAAATAATACATAATGGTCAAGGATGGAGGCAAACATCCTTCTTGATTTCATCAAAGCATTCTGTACTACATTCTTCATGAGGTCTTAGCTACTAAAGGAATCTAATATCCAATAGGAACCAAATTCAAGAGCCTTAAAGTAGAGTAAGTTTAATATGCAATCCAGTTCTCTACTCTCCATTATTATGGCATGATGAAATCAGGCACTGAGAGGACTCAAATGGAAGACTCCAATTCCTATTTTAAAAATCAGGCAGTTAGGGGGGGGAAATGGTTTAAAGGAAAAGAAACCTTGAGATACATTTGAACTAATTATGTGAGTTGAATAAAATGTTTGAGTTGAAATTATTTTTACAACTTCAGTCTTCTTTTCTTCAGCAGAAGAATTGGAAAGTTGTATATGACAGATTTGGAAGAGAAGATAAGGCAAAAGACTTTTCAAGGGAAGAAGTGGTCAGTTTCTTCCTGCAGTCCCATAACTCTTAATTCTTTTAAGTTTTCCTGCTGGAAAGCATTATTTTTTGTTGTAAAAATGTCCTAAGTTCTTGCCAATAAAAAGCACCTATATTTTATAGTCTATTGAATCAAGACTGATATATGGTAAGTAATTTACAGAAAGATGCATTGAGGCCAGTCGCCAGGAGGGATGCTATCATTTCATGCAAAAGTGACTCAAGAGTAAAACGAACTCTCAGAAATGTTATTCTTTCACTGGCCAACTCCTGTCATCCTAAAGTCAGTACCTAAAGTTAATGGGCTCAGAGGTGGGAGGTTGCTATTGTAGCTATGTTTCTAAGTCTGGGGAGTTACCTCTTTATATTTTATATCTGAAGAAGACATGTTTTGCAACATTTAAACTTTTTCTTTGGAATCTTTGCCTATATCAAATAATTGAAGATATAACTTGCTCTGAAATAAACCTACTACTAGAGGGTATCCCTCTCACCTCCCCCAATGACTTTTATTCATGAAGTATGAAGAATTTCTCTTTTTTCTAAAACACGGTGATGGATGCATTTTGGCAACGTGAAAATTGAATATAAATTGTTATGATGAATTATAAATGCAGAAATATTTCATTCTCTCATCTCAATATTTTGCATTAAATATGAGTGTTGTGTTTCTTTCAAGTGACTGAGTTAATTTTATCTGAGAAAATAATAAAATGATCATTCATTTCAGAAAGACCTTTTGGAAAAGTTTGCACTCATTTTCTTCTTACTTTCTCTCTCTCTCTCTCTCTCACACACACACACACACACACACACACACACCCCACTCCTGAAGAGCCAAGAAAATGCTCTACACACCTCATGAACTCCATCAAGTAGAAAAGAACTTAAAGTAAACATTGACATAGAATAGTTACTTACCACATTACCTAGTGGGGAGAAATTTAAGTTAGCTCCCTGAGGGATGGATCAACAAAACCCAATGGTAAATGAAGTCTGCACTGATCTGTGAGAAAGTTTGAACTCTAGAGAAGACTTTGGAAATTTTAATGAGACTGAAATGGAAAACCAGATAAACAGTTTACAAATCATTCATAGTTATCTGAAAGCTATGTGTATGTGTGTGTCCATTTATGTATAGACGCAAGAAATAAAGGGGGAACAGGAGAAACCAGGGGGGTTTATCAATTATAACTCAATTGCAATAAGTGAATATAATAAAAAATAATAAAATAATCACAATAATATATGATATAAGAACACAAATGTAATAAAATCATTAACATGGCATCAACGCAGTGTGCAAGATATTCAGAAAAGAGGACCAGAAAGCCAGTTTTGCCTTCCACATCAATTGCACGTAGCAGTGCAAAATTTCTCCATGCAGAAGAGTTTGTGAGCTTGGTAAGAAGTTAATAAAGCTTCTCATTCTAGTAGGAGTCACCAAGATTTCGCATTTTCTACAAAGAGCCAAATAGCAATAATTTCTGACTGGGAAAAGGAATTCATGGTCATTTGCCCTTCAGCCAGTTCTTCTATCATGTGAATCTCTGCATGCATACAAACAGAGAAGATACGTGATTGAAAGAACACTTTAACAGAAAAACTATTGGGTCAAAATAATCATGTGCTTGATAATTTCCAGCCAGTTATATTCCAGAAAGACATTAAGAAATAGACTCAAAATTAAATGAAATTAAATACAAGTAGATAGGGATAAAAATAATTAATGTTAAGATAAATTAAGCTAAGTTTTAGATTAGTGCTCAAAATACATACTATATGGAAGGGCCACAAATTTGGCTTTGAGATTTCTGATTAATAATGCAAAAGTAAAAACAGAACCAGTTATATGATAATTCAAAATGTGTACTATTTCCCACAGGGAAGAGAAAGTTCAATTATCCCAAGTACTCAGGCCAGAGGGAATTTCTTCCAAGATTAATAAAGTTCACTCTGAGAAATGCAATGAACACAATCTTCAACAACATCTTCAGATGCTACAATTCAAGTCCCTTAGAGCAATGTGGAGGTCATGATGTCATGGTACTCAAAGTGTCTCTTACACTGATTAACAGACTATTCAGAATAACCTCACTAATTGGTTTTTTGTTTGTGGAGAAAAAAATTTTGAATTTTCAGAAATGTATACAGATTAAATAGTAACATAACAATTACCTGTGTAACAAACTCTCAGCTTGCTTGCATCTTTTTAATTTTTTATTCTAAAGATATCTTAATAGTTTTCTAGAATTGCATTAAATTCTTTCAAAATGAAACAAGATGGTACAGATAGAGTTTAATCCTCTTCCTACTGCTAACTCCTCCCAAATCTCAGATACCGCTCTCTTTCTCCAAAGATAACCACTGTTACGATTTTGATATGAGTTATTCTTATGCATTTCTAGAAATTTACCTGTTATCTGAATTTTTAACATGTGAGTATAGATGTTTAAGCATACAGCTCAATTAGTTTACACATAGTGAAAGAGGATCATGCAAACATTCTCCTAGTTAGCGAGTAGAACATTATTAGTACTCAAGGAGTCCCCCCAAACTTGTGCCTCCTAACAGCCATTATCCTCCACTATTCTTCTCAAAAGTCACTAATATGCTGTCTTCTACCACTGTAGATAAGTGATGATGTTTTAAAACTTGATATATTTGGAATCAAACTGTCTTTTTGTATCTGATTTTCTTTTTTACTTAAAATGATGTTTGTGAATTCATTTTGCTGCATGTGGCTGTAATGGTTCACTTTCATTGTGTATGAAATTCAATTTGATAGCTATATCACTATTTCTTTAACCACTCTATTGCTGATGTCATTTGCATTGTGCCTGGTTTACAAATATTAATAATGCTGCTATGAGCATTCTTCTGCATAGATTTTTGTTAGATGCATACTAAAGAAGGAAACGGGAAAATCCTACCAGCAGTCTATAAGTGTTGACATTTCTCTGCATCTTTGTCAATATTTGGCACTGTCAGTCTTTTAATTTTGGCCATTTTGATGATTATATGGTGTTATTGTGATTTTTATTTGCATTTCTCTGATGACTAATGAGGTTGAGCACTTACCTTTTAGTTTATTGGCCCATCCAGATGAAAGTATTATTCAAGTGTCATGCGCAACATTCTATTGGGTTACCTGTTTTTTCTCTTATTGATTTGTGATAATTATTTATATATCATGTACATGAACTTTTGTCAAATTGTATATGTTAGAAATATATTCCCCCACTTACCTTTTCAATCATACAATTTTTATTTGATAATTATTCTTAATTTTATGTGTACAGTATACAATATTTTTATTTATGAACATGGCTTTCTTATTTCTCTTATTTAATAAGCATTTCCTCATTTCAAGGTCATGAAGATATTCATCCATGTTTTCTTCTAGAACATTTATTGTTTTACCTTTCACATTAAGATCTTCAATATGCTTGTATATAGTGTGTTGTAGGGATTATTTTGTTTTCCTCCATGTGGATATTAAATTGATTCAGCAATATTTATTGAAAAATATATTTTTTTATCCAGTTCTCTTCAGTGCATGTTAATCATAAATTATAGATGAGCGGATTTTCTTTCTTTATTCTAAGTCATTTGTCCATCTTTATATTAATACCATATTATTTAACTTTAATAGCTTTATAATAAACATTGATCCCTGATGAGGTAATTTCCTTCACATTTTTTCTTCTTCCTCAAGAGTAAAAGGTAAAAGAACTCACTCTTCATGAGTGTTTTGACTATTCTTCAGTATGTATTTTAGATTATTTCTGTACATTTCTTTCTTTTTTTCACCTTCAAATTTTTTATGTTAAATAAAATTTTAAAATTGTGGGATACAATTCAGGGCTAGGTATACAAATATTCATTGTGCAGGTAACCTTGTTGATGAGGTGTGCCCCCCTTTCCCAGGCAGATTTCCACTACTGCCAGTCCCCCATCCCCGCCCCCTCACCCCTGCCCCTGCAGTTTCCTGCTACTGTCAATACTTTTCTTATAGTATTACAATAGTTGTTCAAGATCCACTTATGAGTGAGAAAATGTGATACTCAGTTCTTTGTTTTTGTGAAAGATCACTCAATATTATAGACTCTAAGTCCATCCAGGTTGCTGCATAGTTCATGATTTTATTCTTCTTTATGGCTGCATAATATTCCATTGTGTATATGTCCCACATTTTTTTTTATCCAATCCTCTTTTGATGGGCAGCACGGTTGGTTCCATGTTCTTGCTATCGTGAACAATGCTGCGATAAACATGCATGTGCAGGTATCTTTTTTATAGAGTGATTTGAGTTCTTCCGGGTAGATTCCTAGTAGGGAGATTGCGGGGTCATATGGAAGGTCAATTTTTAGAACTTTTAGAAATTGCCATACTATTTTCTACAGAGGCTGTACTAGTTTACATTCCCACCAACAGTGAAGACGTGTTCCCTTTTCATCACATCCTCTCCAGCATCTGTTATTTTTGAATTATTGTTGATGGCCATTCTGACTGGAGTTAGGTGGTATCTCAGTGTAGTTTTAATTTACATTTCTTTGATGGCTAGTGAGGCTGAGGATTTTTTCATGTATCTGTTGCCTGCTCATATGTCTTCTTTTGAAAACTGTCTATTCATATCTTTTGCCCACTTTGTAATGAGTTTTTTTTTTTTTTTCTTTTCAGCACATTTGAATTCCTTGTAGATCCTAGCTGTTAGGCCTTTGTCAGACATAGAGTTGGAAAATAGTTTTTCCCAGTCTGTGGGCTGTCTCCTTGCTCTCTTGATGGTTTCTTTGGCTTTGCAGAAGCTTGTCAGTTTGTTGAGGTCCCACTTGTCTATCTTATTTCTTATGGCCTGGGCTCTTGGAGTTTTGATCAGGAATTGTCAGTTTTAATTTCCATAAGGATATCTCCTGCCTTTTCTAAGGTTCTTATAGTTTGAGGTTTTATGTTTAGGTCTTTGATCCTTTTAGAGTTGAATAGCAATAGGTGGGGGTCTTGTTTTAATCTTCTGCATGTAGTCAACCAGTTTTCCCAGCACTATTCACTGAATAGGTTCTCCTCTCCGTAGTGGTTCCTGTCAATTTCTAAAACAAAACAAAACAAAACAAAACAAAAAAACCCTGGAATTTTGATGTTTGGAACCAACAAGTATACTTGAAGATAATTTAAATTTACAATAGTGAGTATTATAATTTATAAGCAAGGTATATATGAGAATTTCTTCATTTATTCAGGTCTTCAATTTTTATAAATTTTTCATGTACAGATCTCAGATATTTCACCTATTTCATTAAATTAGTCCAAATAATTCCCATTTATTCATCACTGAATTTGTCAGTTGCTAGTATCTCTCTCTCTCTCTCTCCTGTTCTCTTCCCCTCTCTCTCACACACACACACATATATACACACAGGCATTTGTGTATGTGTATAGTTTTTGATCTCTATATCTATCGATCCTTCTATGTACCTATCTTTCTATCCTCTTCTCCCCAGTGCACACATCACAAGGCACATAACATCAATTTTTCTCCTTTTGGTGGTGTTAACTTTGATTATTTTTTAAAAATATACTCACCAGATTTTTCTCCTTTACAGTTACCATTCATTTCTCTTCTTATGTAAACTATGGAAAGATATTTGAAGACTAAATATATATCCTGTTCCTTCACACATTCACCCAATGGTTAAAATATTTATTTATGATTCTTATCTGAATTAATTATTACAATTATTTTACTCTACAGAAGAGCTTCTCTGCTCCTTTTTCTGCTTACTTGTCATCAGTATGGACTTTCAGATTATTATTTTATGCAATGATAATGACTGTCATTATGCATTCTGAAGCTAAATTTGCCCCTGCTGTGGCCAGTAGGAAGCTTCTACAAGTTGGCTTTGCATAATTTTGACATCTTCTTTATTTTTTGAACACTTCTTTACTTTTTTGATCCAACAAGAGGTTACAAGCTTAGGTTTTACTCTTACTGTAATGGCTTTGAAATTAGCCAAATCTTCAAGAAACTCTGTTTCCTTTTAATTTGTTAAATTCACTTTTAACCTGACTTTTATTAAGATTATTTTGAATTTTAATTCATAATTATGTCATTTGCAAATAATGGTGATTTTCTTTCTTTTCAATCTTTTTGTTATGTAAATATGGTACAGCATTTCATAGAATTTCTAATATAATGTCAAACAGAAAAAATGATACCGGGCACCCTTGTTTCATATCTGAATTCAGTGGAAAAGTTTTCAATATTTTATCTTTAAGAATGATGTTTCCACAATACATTTTTTTTTTTTTTTGAATTGGAGTCTCACTCTGTCACCCAGACTGGAGTGCAGTGGCCGCTCCCGGCCTCCGCAGCCTCGACCCGCTGGGCTCCGGCGATCCTTCCGCCTCAGCTTTCCAAGTAGCTGGAACTACAGGCACGCGCTACCACGCCCGGCTAATTTTTTTTTTTATTTATTGTAGAGATGAGGTCTCACTTGCCCAGGCAGGTCTCGAACCCGCGGGCTCAGGCAATCCACTCACCTCAGCCTCCCAAAGGTGTGGGATTACAGGCTGAGCCACCGAGCCCGGCTCCACAATACATTTTTATAGGTGTCTTTTAAGATTAAAAATGCTTCCTTTTTTTTCCTAATTGCTAAAATTTCTTTTAGGATAAATGATGAAGTATTAGAGACCTGTTGCTGCAGTAACGAATTACTACAAACTTAGTAGCTTAAAATATACAGACTTATTATCTTATAGTCTGTAGAACAGAAGTCCAATGGGTCAACAGGGTTATATTTCTACTGGAGGCTTCAGAGGAGAGTCTGTTTCCTTGGCTACTTCCATTTCTTGGGACTGCCCACATGCTTTGGTTCATAGGTCGGCATTTCTCAATCTCTGCTTTTGTAGTGACATCTTCTTTGTCATTGCCCTGCCCTCTTCTTTCTTAAAAAGATCCTTGTGATTACTTTGGCCCCATCAGGGTAATAGAGCATAATGTCCACCTCAAGATCTCTCGATTAACGGTATCTACAAAGTCCTTTTACCATGTAAGGAATCACACTCATTGATTCTGGGGATTAAGTCACACACATTATTCATGGGAAGCATTATTTAGCCTGTCATAGAAAATAAACACGAGCAGATGAATTTTCAACATCAGTTGAGATGATTATAGATCATTTTTATCTTATACACATGGTGATGTCACTTAATATTTTCATGTTAAACAACTGTGCATTCTGGGAATAACTTGGTTTCTTTGTGATATGAATTGATTGCCAAATTTAGAATGCTGATATTTTGCTCAGTACCTTTGCAACAATCTTTTTTTTTTGAGTTGGAGTCTCAGTCTGCTGCCCAGGCTGGAGCTCAGTGGCACACTCACTGCCACTGCAGCCTCCACCTGCTGGGCTCAGGTGATCCTTCTGCCTCAGCCTTCCAAGTAGTGCATCCATCTTTGTAAGTAAATAGGCCTATAATTTTCTCTTTTAATGTCCTACACATTTTTTAAATACAGTAAGTCTGACTTTAAATAATGAGTAGAAAAGTTGTTCTCTAGTCTTAATAAAGTTTTCTGCTTTTGTCTTTATTATTCTTTTTTGGCCCTGAATTTAATTTTCTCTTTTTCTCTAATTTCTTGAGATGAATGCTTAACTCATGGATGTTCAGCTATTATTCCTTTCTGATATACATATTGAATGCCAAAATGTTCCTGTAATGTGACTTTAGCTGCAGCAAACAAATTTGATATGTAGCTTTTTCATTATTAGTATAATTAATTAAAATATATTAACATAGTCTAGGTTAGATTTTTAAATTGACCTACAGCTTCTCAATTGTCTCACCCATAATACATACATACATCCATACAGACATATTTTCTCTGTGGGTGTATTAATCCAAATTATTTGTCTGCCACTATCAGTAGCAGTCTTCTCTATGATTATATGTGGACTATTATAGATCCATAAACAGTATACGATATTGTCCTTTGTGCTTTTAAATATATGTATGTTATTATATCATATCATTCTTTTCATTTTTTGCTTATATTTAAGTGTTGACATTTATTAATATTGATATATAAAGCTCTAGTTCTATGTATTTCATTGTTTCATATTGACCACAGTTTATTTCCCTGTTTTTCTCTTTGGAAGCTTATCGGTTAGTTTTACATTTTTTGCTGTTATAAACAGTGCTACAAT
This sequence comes from Tarsius wallacei, assembly GCA_963574415.1. Lineage (NCBI taxonomy): Eukaryota > Metazoa > Chordata > Mammalia > Primates > Tarsiidae > Tarsius > Tarsius wallacei. Next base: position 11,338 of record CAUYQG010026374.1, read on the forward strand.
TCACATGTTATACATATTTTGTGCACTCTTCAAGATTTTTCTCTAGCCAATATGCCTAAAGGAGGAAGTATGGTGTCATTAGGTGTATATTTCAATTGCATTGGCTAGTTCCCAACAGCTAAACAAAGTGTTTGTAGTTGTAGCAACTTATAACTTTCCCACCGAAGTTGGAAAGTCTAAATTTTGAAAGTTTCTATTTTTGTCAATATCTGGTATTGTTAGACTTCTTAAATTTCACCAACCCAAATGTTCCTCATTTTTGTTTTGGTATTAGTTGTGTGTGTGTGTGTGTGTGTGTGTGTGTGTGTGTTTCTGAATACCAATGAGGGTTAATATCTCTTAATATGCTTTTAAAATTATTTTAAAGATGTGGGGTGCAATTCAGGGTTAGGTATACAAATGTTCATTATGCAGGTACCCTTGATGAGATGTGCTACTTCCTCCCCTGTGAGTTTCCTTCAACTGCCAATCCCTTTGTTATAGTATTATAATTGTTCAAGATCCGCTTGTGAGTGAGAACATATGGTACTCTGTTCTTTGTTTCTGTGACAGATCACTGGATATTTCTTAATATGCTTATAAGTTTTCCTCTTCTGTGAATTGCCTGCTCATGTTATTTTCTCATTTTTTCTATAGGATTCTTTTAGAGTTCTTGATTTATTGTACTAAATATTATTTGATTGTGACATATACATGGTTATTTAATTTTTTTCTAGTATTTTATTTAGAAACTTTATATCTATATTCATACTTTTTGCTGCTTTTTTCTATTCTCGTCTGATTTTTTAAAAATAAAAATGTCTTGTGTTTGTTGATTTTTTGAAGGGTGGACAAAATACACTTTGGAAACAGTCAGGCTCTGAAGTCTTGCATTTTGCTGAAAGTAAGGAAAATGGGAATGATGAGCAATAATTCTGATTACAAATTAATTTAATAAGAATGCCCATCATTAATAAAACAAACAGCAACAGATGCTGGTGAGGATGCGGAGAAAAAGGAACTCTTCTACACTGCTGGTGGGAATGCAAACTAGTGCAGCCTCCCTGGAAGACAGTGTGGTAATTTCTGAAAGAACTAGACATTGACCTTCCATATGACCCAGAAATCCCCCTATTGGGAATATGCCTGGAGGAACTCAAATCAGTCTACCAAAAAGATACCTGCAAACACATGTTTGTTGCAGCCTTATTCACAATAGCAAAAACATGGAACCAACCATGCTGCCCATCGAATTTGGACTGGATAAAAAAATGTGGTACATATACACAATGGAATATTATGCAGCCATAAAGAAGTGCATAAACATATGGACTTCACAGCAACTTGGATCAGTTTAGAGTCTATCATACTTAGTGATCTATCACAGAAACAAAGAACAGAATACCATATGTTCTCCCTCATAAGCGGAACTTGAATAATTATCATAATACTATAAGAAAGGGAATGGCAGTAGTGGGAAACTGCCAGGGGAGAGAGGGTGGGACTGGCAGTTGAGAGAAAATGCCAGGGGAGGGAGGAGCACACCTCATCAACAAGGGTACCTGCAAAATGAACATTTGTATACCTAACCCCACATCTTTAAAATAGAAAATTTAAAAGTTAAAAAAGGTTTCTCATCTATTAGTTTTTAAATTTGAAAAATGTGCATTTTAAAATAAATATTTATATTTCTTTGTAGTGTTATGATCTTAAAAGCTGATACAACATCTGTAGTGATGTCACTTTAGTTCATAACACATCACAGGTTGTTTAAGGACAAGAATACATTCTGAGAAATGAATTATTAAGCCATTTTGTCATTATGCCAACATGTAGAGTATATTTATATAAACATAGATGGTATAGCCTACTATACTCCTAAGCTATATGGTAAAGCCTATTACTCTGAGCCACGTTACTGCACTGAATTCTACAGACAATTGTAACACAATGATGAGTATTTGTGCACCTAAACATATCTAAACATAACAAGGTACAGTGAAAATATGGTATAAAAGATAAAAACTGGTATATCTGTATAGGGCACTTACCATGAATGGAGCTTGGAGAACTGGAAAGTTCTCTGAATGAGTCAGCGAGTGAGTGATGAGTGAATGCAAAGGCTCAGGACATTAGTGTCCACTACTGTAGACTTTATACATGCTGTAGACTTAGGTTACACTAAATTTATTCAGTAATTTCTTTCTTTAATAATAAATTAACCTAGCTTACGGTAGATTTTTTACTTTATAAATTTTAAAAAACTTTTTAGTTTTTTTGTAGTAACACTTAGCATACTTAGCTTAAAACTCAACACATGGTACAGTTGTACCAAAATATTTTCTTTCTTTATATCCTTATTGTATTAGCTTTTTTCTATCAAAACACTTTTTTTACATTTTAAACTATTTATTTCTTTCTGAGTTGGAGTCTCACTCTGTCACCCAGGCTGGAGTGCAGTGGCACGCTCACAGCCACCCCAGCGTCGACCTGCTGGGCTCAGGCGATCCTTCCGCCTCAGCCTTCCAAGTAGCCAGAACTACAGGTGTGCGTTACCACACCCAGCTAATTTTTTAATTTATTGTGGAGATGTGATCTCACCAAGTTGCCCAGGCTGTTCCCGAGCCCGTGGGCTCAGGCACTCCTCTCACCTCAGCCTCTCAAAGTGCTGGGATTTCAGGCTTGAGCCACCACGCCCAGCCTAAACGTTTTTTTTTTTTTTTTTAGAAAGGAAGACACAAACTCAAACCTTAGCGTAGGCATAAGCAGGGTCAGGATCATCAATATCGCTACCTTCCACCTTCACATCTTGTCCCACTGGAAAGTCTTCGCCTGGAGCGCTCATCTCCCTGTGATAACAATGCCTTCTTCTGGAATACCTCCTGAAGGACCTGCCTGAGGCTGTTTTATAGTTAATGTTTTTAATAAGTAGAAGGAGTAAACTCTAAGATCAAGATAAAAAGTATACCATAGTAAGTACATAAAGCAGTAGCAGTCATTATTACCATTCTCGAATATTATGTGCTATACATATTTGTATGTGCAATACTTTATATGACCAGCAGCACAGTAGGTTGTTTATACCAGCAACACTGCAAGCATGTGGGGCATGGGTTGTACTACAATGTTATAGCAGCCTATCATGAACCAGAATGTTGTCAGGTGGCTCATGACTGTATTTAAAACAAAAATTTTCTCGATCATTCCTTTGGTAATATGACTATGTTATTAGTTCATTAAAAAAACCATACTAAGCTTTGTTTATCTTTTTTCCTTTAATTCATTTTGTATTAACTTCTGATTTTAATTTTGAAAGTTTCTTCTCTCTAATTAAGAGTTGTTCTTTGAAGCTTTTCTAGTTTCTTGATTTGGAAGCTAAATTCATGTATTTTCAAATATTTTAATTTTTTTAAATAAAGACGTTTAAGACCATAAATTTATTTTAATTATAATCTTGGTGGATATTGTACATTTTTATTATTTACTATATTTGTTATTGTATTGTTCAATTCTAATTATTTTTAAATTTCTACTAGTAATTTAGAAGTGCCTTCATAAGTTTCTAGCTTTTTAATAGGAATTATTTTTTATTAAATTATTAATTTCATTTTATTTGAGAGTGTGTGAAATGTGTGAACTCAGTTTTAGTACATGTCTCCTGTGTACTTGAAATGAAAGTATACTTTCTATTTCTGAGGTGCAAACCAATCTCTTTATCTCTCTATATCTGTGTTTCATTAAAAACTTTTATACTCTACTTTTTTTTTGACTGCTTGACTTTGTGGAGTCTTTGAATAAAAGCATTGAGAATTGGATTAAAATATTCCATCATGATTGTTAGTTTGTTAAATTTGCTTATTAATTTTGCCAGTTTTTGCTCTACATAGGTAAAAACTATATTTTTTGCTGCCCATATATTCATGATTCTTACACATTCCTTGTGAATTTTTCTTTTTTTATTATCCTTTGTTTCAATTCACTTTTTCTTTAATTAAGCTCTGGGTTTTTCTTGTGATATTAATAATTCCCTGCCAGTTTGCTTTTGGTTGATGTTTACATGGTGTCTTTTTCCATATCCATATTTTTCATTTCTTAGGGTAGTTTTTTCTTGGATTTTGATTATTAAACTGAAGCTAGTAAATCATACTCTTTTGTTGTGAACTTAATTTATTATGTTTATTACACTTATTTATTTTCATTCTTATTAATCTATTTATTCTTATTCTGACATCTTACTTTGTGTTTTTGCTTGTACATTCTTCTTTTCTTCCTTTTTTCTCCAGCTTTCTTTTGCATTTTGAATATTCAATGACAGATGGAAATGTTCATCCTATGCTATCAATTAAAACAATTATTTACAAAAGTAGTATAAATGAAAAAAATCCAGTTCTATTTTAAGAATTACATTTTTTTCTTGTTTCAGGAAAATCTTTAATAAGAGATTACATTACAGAAAATCTATGTGAATCTATTTCTACCACTCAAACAATAATCATTGGCAAAGAACACAAGAGACTGAGTTCCACTATTAGAAACACATCGAACGTATCTGTGCTCCATTTTCTGAAGCAAACATAATGAAAAGTGTCTTGAATGTTGTTTCATTGTTTAAATCATTTAATATATGCATGCAAATGTATAAATTATTACTAAATTATGAAAATGTTGAAAGAAATAGAAGACAATTAATTTAATGAATTAATAAAATGTTCAATAGCCACCTTTATTTTTCTCTAGGCTTAGAATGCTTAATTGTATCATTACTTTTGTAGATACTTTGAATTTAAAATACACATATATAGTCAGTTATATTTCCTAATAAATTCTAATGGAATGCAACATTTCTCCCCTTCTCTCGTATTTAACACAGAATTTATCACACTTCAATTATGCATTAATCATTTCAACCTATCATCTTGTTATTTTCAATTAGAGTTATAATTTTACATTTCTAAAAATATATAAAATAGCACATTGTTTTTGTAATCATTAAATAATTAAATTTAGTAAATCTTTAACAATTTCTGAGTCCCTTTCTCTACTTAATGACAATCTTTAAATATTTTAAAAGTTTAGTATTTGTAGTAAACATCCTTAGTGCTTATGTGTTTGAAATTGTCATCATGTTTCTTTTACTTTTTTAATTTAACTGGGAATAAAATTCTAGGTCACAGGCATTGTGCTTAACCCGTTAAATATATAACTCCATTGTCTTCTGAAATCTCCATTGTTAAAGAGAAATTGCTTGACAATTTGAGTCATTTTTGTGTAGATAATGTTTTTTCTTTAGGTTTTAGGATTATTTTTCACATCTTTAGTGTTTTAATTTTGATTATATTTATGTTTCTCTTGCACACTACTCAGAATTCAAAATCCATTATAAACATTTTGTCTTTCTTCACTTCAGGAAAACTCAATCGTATCTTTCAGTGATTATTATTATTATTTACTATTTCTTTTATCTTCTCATCCTGGAGTCACCCAAGTCAGCTATCCACACTTCTTAATTATTTCTGCTTGCCCTTTAAAAATTTATTTTGCTAAACAACAGATGCTGGAGAGGATGCAGAGAAAAGAGAACACTTCTACACTGTTGGTGGGAGTGTAAACTAGTATAACCCCTGTGGAAAACAGTGTGGTGATTCCTAAAAGATCTAAAAATCGATCCTCCATTCAACCCGGCAATCCCCATTCTGGGAATATACCTGGAGGAACTCAAATCACTCTGTGAAAAAGATACCTGCACCTGCATGTTTATTGGAGCATTATTCACAATAACAAAAACATGGAACCAATCGTGCTGCCCATCAAAAGTGAACTGGATTTTTAAAAAATGTGGTACATATACACAATGGAATATTACACAGCTATAAAGAAGGACAAAGTTATTATGAACTTCCCAGAAACTTAAAAGGATTTAGAGTCTATAATACTCAGTGATCTATCACAGAAACAAAGAACTGAGTACCATATGTTCTCACTCATAAGCAGACCCTGGACAATTATCATAATATTGTAAGAAAGGGATTGGCAGTAGTGGGAAACTACCGGGGTGAGGAGGGACACATTTCATCAATAAGGGTACCTGATCTCAAATGAGACCCAAACTTTACCTGTACCAATGGCCATTTGTATACCTAACCCTGAATTGTACCCCATATCTTTAAAATAAAAATAAAAGTTTGCTCTTTGTGATATATTCTACATTAATTCCTCAGTATAATTGTCTAATTCTTCTTCTGCAGAGTTGCTCCATCTATAGAATTGTTTCATCTAGTTTTGTATTTATTTTTAGTTTCAATGACTATACTTTTTCATTTCCAAAGTTTGTGGTTTAGTTGGTCTCATCTCTTGTAGTACTAAGTTTTATAGACTCTTGTTCTTGCTATGCAACAATTTTTCTTTCATTGGTGGCTGTGCCATTGTATTTGCAGATTCCTGTAACACCATAGTTCTGGAAAGCTAGTGAGCAGTAGTTGTTTTTGTTTTTCTAGTTTTGTTTTCTCATGAGCAGTAAGATCCACCACGACACTCTTTTCGGGTAACAATTGTATTTTGGTCCTAATTTCCCGTGGAACTCTGAATCCCCAACAGTGGTTGCTATAATCTGAAACTGGGCCGGTGGATTCAGTCTTGCTCACCACTTGACCTTCCTACTCTATTTCTCATATCTACAGGGGTTTACTCTGGTGTACCTCATTATGGTGCTGCAAATACCTACTATATTTTATCAGTTTCTGTGTGATTTTGGAACTGTACCTGTGGGAAAAGTAACCTCTGCTCCACTTTTCTTGTGTTTGGCAATTTGTTTATTACATTAAACATTATAAATATGTTCCTATTCCCAAACTGATAGAAATTATGTTAAACCTCCAAGAGTAGCGAATGCTTCAGAGCAAGTAACCAAAAATTCTTTGGTAACAATGAAATGACTTGGAATGCAAATAAGGAAACCTTCTTGTTACTTTCATTTCTGCAACTGGAGCAGGGCAATCTTGGAATGACCCTCAAATTACCTGCCAAATCGAATCTATTGTAAATATATAAAATGAATAAATTTTTTGAACATTGTGAATTCTAAAATTCTAATTTAATATCTTTCAATAAAATTTGTCATAATTGTGGAATTCCATAGAATATTAATATATTTTACACGAAAAAAAAACTTCCTTGATCAGGTAAGCTTGGTAATTCTGGTTAAATGAAGGGAAACAGGTTTATTTACAGTTAGACGTTTTATAACCTTTAGTGTGCTAATGGTTGAGACTCTTCTTGAGTGAGCTGTCCATGAAATATTTCAAATATTCAACATGTAAACATCAATCTTGAAACCTGTCCTCTTTTTCTTGCCAAGAAATATTCTTCTGAGAATTTGTGCCTTTTAACACAAATATTTAAAATTTAGGATTAAATTTTTTTTAAGTTATAGCATGTTTTCTACAAGAGAATTTGTAGATACACCTACTACTGGTTGTCTGCCATCTTAATTTCCATGGAGCTAACTGGGGGAAGGTGTGAACCTACAGAACAACAATATTAGAAAAATTACCTAGGACTTCAACCCATTATTTAAACTACTAGTAACTTGCTTTAACCACTTACAGAATTAAAGATAAAAGGAAACTTGAATGAAACTTAGCACATATTATAGGTTAGAATTTCTAAGCTTGGAAAGAGAGAAATCAACCAGCTAGGAAGAATGTATTCATGGGGCAATGCTAATGGACCCTCACGTGCTGGCTTCTGTTTTTATGAATGGCTACTCTAACCAGTTAATTAGGTTAGATAAAGCCAGAGACTCTATTTTTTAAAAGGGAGCATATGTCATTTGCTTATTTTTATCCAACATGATAAGTAACCTGGACTACAAAGAGTTTTCAAATAGCACTGCTCAACAATCTCAACAATTACAGGATTTGAGAAATGATTTTAAAAATGAAAATATACAAAAACCAACAATATGTGTATGAGTGGATATATGTTTAGTCCTAGAATCAGAAATACATTACAAAAAGCCCCAGTGAAGTACAGTTTATATCTGACATATATATATACATACACACATATATATCCTTATGTACTTATAGTAACCTTAGTTTATTGTATTACTTAAATTAATATTTTCATATATTTTATAAGCATTTATAGGTCTTTCTTATGAATTTTCTTGTATGCATCTTTCCTATAAGCTTTTTAACTGGCTAATCTCCTGAGTTCCTATAATGTACATTCTTGAAATTCGAAGTCATTTCTGAGAAACCCTTGGTAAATAACCTCATTGTTTTCTATGAAGTGAGTCTTAAGAACAGAGAGATGTTGCAACACAAGCTGAGACTGAGTTCTTAATTCCTTCTTTAGAAATATTTCCCCTCTGGCAATTCCTTAAACACGAGAACCAAAGCAAGGTCATAATTACAGAATTTAAAAACTGTTATAAGGGACCCCAAAGGTTATTGACTTAATATTTATGCTTCTTGGTTGTAATCTCTAATAATCATTTTTAAAACGTTTGTAACATGTATCATTATTTCTGATTATTTTTATACACAACAAGCAATATCCTAATTAATTAATTTCCATAATATTTATTTTCTTGCCTTTTGCATCATTTCTCTACAGGCATCTGGCAAACATAAAAGAAGAGCCCTTTGTAGTTGTATAAAGTAATCCATTTAGTTCTTGGTTATTTAACATACCCTATTCTTCTTCCCCTAACAAAGGATTTGAGTTGGCTTAGGGAAGAATGGCTTGCTAGCAAAAGCAGAATCAAGTTGACATATTAGACTCCCTTATGAGTTGACTCTAATTTATCCCTCCAGTTGCAATTCTCATGACTTCTTGCCTTGAAACTTATATTCTAACAGCTTATAATCTTATGTAACTGCCTCATTGTTCTTTCTTATTACTCTAATGGGAACGGTCTGTCGTACCTATTGCCTTCTTGTCTCTTAGCCCAGTGAACTCCTACTTGTCTTCTAAGATGTACCGAGGAAATTTTTGGTGAACCTCCCTGCCTGATAAGTACTTTTATTTCCTGGGCTCTTGGAATATCCCTTGTAAAGATGCACCTTTGAAATTTCCAGAACATATATTTACGTGGTTTCTCCTTTCTGATTTAAGAAAGGGTCTACATCTTATTCTTTGTGTCATCAGATTGCAGCATAGTACCTGACATACAGTAGATGTCTGATTAATATATCCTGGTTTCATGAGTCCCACATAGGATAGTCATACATTAAAATATTTTGGAGTTGAGCATGCAACCCTCATAGGTTTAATCTGTAAAATGCTTTATGAAGCACTAAAGAAGGTTTGGAGGATTGGAGACAGAAATGTCTGAGACTTTGGTGTGGGAAAATTTCTGACTTTCTTGCATCAATGAGGCATTGAAGTGTTCCGTGCAAATACGTTTATCACACAGCTGACAAGTGACATGCTGAGGAGGATTTGAAGTTAGTTGTTTTGATGTTCTTTACACCAAACTGCATTGTCTTCATGGTTCTCAGCTATGTTATTAAAAACCGTTATTAAAAACTATGTTATTTGGGATGCTCTGGAAGCAGATATTTGTATTTGCAAATTATTTCAAGGTGTATCCCACTGCACAATCTCTCTGGCCTACAGTCTGTTTGGGAAAGTGGATAGGCTAAATGATACATTAAATTCTCAGTATGGTGGTAGCAAAGAACCAAAGACAGACTTTGCAAATTTACAATTTGCTATGACTTGACCTTGGGAAAGATGCCAGATTTTAAGTTCTCTTCTGTAAAACCCTTGAAGGCAAGGATTAATTTTGTTCTTAATTTAATTTAATTTTATTCATTTATTTAATTTATTTAACAAAAGCCTGATTTTTATTAGCCTTTGCCTTTATTAGGATGTGCTCAGCAGAACAAGATCAGTGTTTAATAAATGTTCAAGCATTGATATGCTCATTCAACAATTCATGCATCAAAGAATAATTTGTTAATTATTATCACAGTGACATCCATATTTATTTTCTGACTCTGAAGTCCCCAATGTTTCCAATAAATTTGTTTATAGATATGAGATGTTTTGCTGCTGATAGTATTTTGTTCAGAGATAAAAGATATGTTGACCCAATCTAATTACAGAAAGCCAAGAAAGTCAATTGGGGCTTTCAAAAGTTCTCTAGTTTCCCTTCCAAGCACTTTGATCTTAAAGTATTATACCATCTGTAATCTCCTTAATTCTTAATCCCACTGACCGAAAAAATTGATCTTCTAGCAGCCCCAAATGGGAAGTTCCTCTGGAGGGAAAAGGCAGGAATATAAACTAGATCTCAGTCTAGAGCTCTCTCCTGACCTCCAGACTCACGCATACAAATTCTTACTTGACTTTTCTACTTATAGGTCTAGTAGTTGTTTGAAATTTACCATATTCAAAGTGAAACTATATATTTTCCCCCAAAATAACTTACACTCCTGTCATCTTCCCCGTTTCACCAATGACAGCTCCATTTTTCTATTTGGCCAAAACTTTTACTCTTTCTTGACTCTTATCTTCCCTCAAACTCATCTCTAAACCATTGACAAAGCTTATAGCAATGAGAACCTGGCATATCTTTATCTATATATAGCTACTATTCTTATTGAAGTCACCACCATCTCTAACCTTGACTATTGCAGTGGCTTCCTAACTGATTTCTTTGTTTCATCTTTCCTTTCTACTGTCTAATGTTAACACAGCATCCCAATAATTGCAGTCAAAGCAAGTCCAATCTCTGCTCAAAAGTCTCCAAGAACATTCCATCTCATCCAGAGTAAAAGCAAAAGTCTTTACCACAGAATACCAGCCTCTACATGATCTAACTTCTACTGTGTCACTCTGGCCTTCCTGTTCCTCAAACACGACATGTCCACTCCTTCTTCGAGACTTGTACTTTCCTTCCTTGCTCACTGTTCTTCAGATGTCTACCTGTTTCTCTCCTTAATTTCCTTCATGTCTCACGTGTCACTGTGTTATTGAGACTTTCACTAACCAATCTACCTAAAGTAACAACCCCTCTTCTCCATCACTTCCTGTCACTTTTACACCATTTTAAAAATCCTTTTACTCTGTCATACAATATATGTACTTGCTTATTTTTGAAAATTTACTGTTGGTTTTCCTACCCCAGAACATAAGTTCCGTTTGGCAGTGACTTTCTTTTGTTCAATGCTCTATTTTCATGTCCAGGGCAGTGTTGGCATTTAGTGGATGCTCAGGAAACATTGGTTGACCAAACGCATGAGCTTGTAATTGATAGACAAAGTACATCACTGTTCATCAACTCACTTTCCCTTCACAATATGCCCATGATGAGATAGAGTCAGAAATTGTTAGTTCTTTGCAAACCAAGACTTCAAAGAATGTCTTAGAACTCTTGTGGTTGCAGGTAATAAAATTCCATAAAATCTAGAGAAGCAATAGGAAGAACTGCAGCACTAAGACTGGATATCTCACAGGGCAAGAGGGTATGTATGCAGCCAAGTCTCAACTAAATGGAGGTGGTGGGGTGAGAAAGCTACCCAGATGATTTTCTCTGCTTTCTTCAAGATAAACTAAGAATGCATTGAGACTCAGTTTCCCTTTCTCGTATTTGCGCTTGTCTTCCCTCCTACCTAGTGATTAGCTGTTCCTGCTCCTTTATCCACATGGAAAAATGAAGCTTCACAGTTCACCTTTTATTAACCTCACTGGGGGAGAAAATCTTATAGGTAAGATCTAATTTGCTACATGTAGGAGGTTTTCATTCCAGAAATGAGAATCATTTTAAGCTGCCAGATACCCTCAAACTCTCTAGAACAAATAAGAAAATAAATTTTCCCTAGAGGGGAAAGAGGAAGTATTTGAACTGAGGTCTTCTGTTCCAACTCTTGGGCATCTTGAACTTTCCCACACATAATCTTTAGGAAGTTACCCATGAGTCTTCTCTGTCCTTTTTATGACCATATGCAATAGTGGTTAAGTTAGAAAATAATAATAAAGTTAAAGATTACAAATGGGACAATAGCCAGGTGCAGTGATTCTTGCCTGCAATCCCAGCTACTTGGGAGGCTTAGGCAGGAGGACTGCTTGAGGCCTGAAGTTTGAGACCACCTTGGGAAACTTGACAAAACCCTCATCTCTATTTTTTTAAATTAGCAGGGCATGGTAACTGTAGTCGCAGTTACTCAGGAAGTTGAGGAGGATCTCTTGAAACAGAAGTTCAAGGTTATATGAGCTATGATGGCACCGCTACACTCCAGTCTGGGCAACAGAGTGAGATCCTATCTTCCTTTTTTTTTTCCTTAAAGAACTTAGGGGAGAAAAAAAGGAGGACATAAGGATGAGAACTTGAGTATTCTGAAAATCCAACCCCAACTACCATGCTCTGCTGGAAAGCTGGCTATAGAGGCCAGTTTGCTCAGACTGCATATTCATAGACCTGGTGCTGGAGAGCCTTGGCATAGAGAAATAGGTGCTCCTTTTGTGTTTTCAGTGTGCCTAGTCGTGCATCAAGGGCATTGGTCTGGCATAATTATACCACTGCTAAGCATAGACCTGCTATGTAGAATATTTATCTTATCAAATTTATTTCAAATCCATTCTGAAAAAAAATGGAGGCATCTCAGTGCTGCTATTGGTTTATTAAAAAAATGCAATTTACTTTACTTTCTTCCCACAGTTAATTTAGTCCCATTGTGTCCTTGCCCCAAGGTCATGGAAATGTGACTTCACGAGAGAAGAATCCATGTAAAGATTGTACATTATACTTTAATGTTGGAAAGGTGGGTGAGTTGACATCACATAATGGAGAGTGTATCGCCCTTTCACTAAGAGATGTAATAGCAGAAACAGTCTTGACTGTGGAAACTGCCATAATAACTGCTATGCTCATTTTTTATTGATGATGGATAAAAATTCTCATAATACTGTAGCACAGTAACTTGCTGGAATATAGCTTCAGGCTGCCCCTAAGGCAGACTTTATTTATGCATCCTTACTTTCACTATTTGTAATGATGATGATGATAATAATAATAATGATAAATATCAGTACTTTCTGAATTACGACAGGAACTAGAAGTTTCAGCTATTTTCACCTGGACCTACTCTGCTGAATCTTAAGAATATAATGCAAAAAATAAAAAGCCATTATAATCCTCACTATTGTTCTGGTTGTTAATAGACCTGTGCTAGCAATTTGGAACAGAAGGTGAAATCTGCCCACTATGGGTTTTGCTGGTTTTGCAACTATTATCGTAGGATTTTAAAAAATTATTAATTTATAAAGTGCCCTGAGCTTTACAGAATATAAGCAACTGAGTGGGCTAGGGAAATAAAGTTACATAAATCGTTATTAAGTTAGTAGTACAAACTGCAGTGACCCTGCGATGGCTCAATACAGTAGTTTCAGGAGACTAGGCATAATCAGGAATGTTTGAAAGTCTAAAAAAAGAAGTGTATTTCAAAAAGTAAGTATATTTGTCAAGAGATTTATAAAGAGAGTGTCAAATGGAGACTCACAGAGATTCCAGAGAATTAAGAAAAACAATATCAGGAAAATGCATAAAGTTCTTGATAATTTGACATTTTGATGATTTTCAGGTATTCATGAGAGAAGCAAATTATGATCAGCATAAGAATGCCTCACAATTAATAAACATGCTTTCCCTGAATTGAACCTACAACCTCCCCAAGTCTTGTGAAACTCATCACTGGATTTATTGTATGAATGATGTCAAGAATGCTATTCAATAAACTATGCACAGTGTGACTTTACCGGGCCCAATGAGAGAAATGCTCTCTGATCTTAATATCAAGTGGTACTTCTTCTTTGTAATGGACTTGTTTTTTATATAATGGACCCTGGGAGCTGTGTAGCTGACTGATGTAATTCCTTTTTCATACTGGTTGCGAGAGAAAAAAAATTTGAATTCAACCTTCTCATAGCAGTGTATAGGTCCTTATAGTAAGTGTTTTCCTCATCATATCTAAATCCACTTTATGTTCCTACATCACATTTTATTATGTTTTGTTTGCTTTATACATCTGCTTAGTTGCTTTATTTAAATACTTACTGAAAACGTGGGGGCTGGGGAGGAGAGACAAAGGAGATGAAAGTTGAAATTTGTAAACTTAGAAATAAATATCATGTTTTATGGCAAATTATAAGACTTAATTATTCTATATTTACAAAGGAAGATAATTAAATTCCTCTTAAAGGATCCATATCTCTAGTGCAAAATAGCTTTGATTAGTAGATACCTGCTTTAATTTGTCTCATGTTCATGAATGTATCCATATCAATCAACACTGAATACTACCTCACGGTTTAACACTATGGAACCCGTTAGGTTTCTTAATTTATCTTCAATTTTTTTTTTATTTATAAAATGATGGTAATTACATGTACCCTGCGGGCTTGTTGTGAGAATTAAAAAGAATCCGTATGAAGAGCAAGTCTTAGACTATTTGTACTACAACTGTTTCATCTGTAAAATGGGCATAAAATAATACCTAGGACATAAGTAAGCAGTTTAAATAAGTAGGCATATGTCGCATACTTAGAAAAATTCCTATCACAGATTAAGTGCAATTATTATTATTTTATATTTTTACTTTGTAGATGCTCTGTAACTATCCAAAAGTAATTTCCAACTTAAAGTTTGGAAATATGAGTTTCTTCAAACCCAGGACTGTAATAGCCTTCTTGAATGGGCTTAAAATGATCATTTAAAAAAATGTCATGGTCTACCATTGACTCCGTGGGATTCTCTGTTTATGTTGATCATAAATACCAAAATACTTGCTCCTGTTAGGATGATGGTTCCAAATTGGGACTCTCCCCTGCACCTCCAAGAGCATTTGGCAGTGTTAAGAGTCATTTTTGAATGTCATACCTGAGGAGGGGTGTTAAACCGATATTTAGAAGTCAGAGAGGCTGCTAAACATCACACAATGCATAGAACAGCACCCACAACAAAGAATGATCTGTCCTAAAAGGTTCATAGTGCCAAGGTTGAGAAATCCTGGTACAGAGTTTCATTTCCAGAAGAGGAATAATAGAAGAAACTGTCATAAAGCTGGTAGAAATTGATCTTTCTTACCCAGGCACTGCTGATTTTTGAGGTTTTTTTTTTTTTACTTCAGTTTCCCATTTTGTCAGAGACTTAACAAATACTGTAAGAAAACAAGAAAATGTGACATAATATAATTTGAAGAGTCCTGGAAACTACTATTACCCACCTGCCTCTAAACACACAAATAATTCTGTTTTTAAAAAACAACTTGGATTCAAATTAAGACACTCAAAAAGATCCATCAGAGTCCACAACCAGCATGCATGCTAAAGAATCTCTTGTGCACATTGGTATACAGGTCTAGGCAGAGCAGTATCATGGGTAATGGTGAAAAAGTATGTGCAATGCAAAATATCCATGAAACAGAAATGGATAGGAAAAGTGGATTTAAAAATAAGTGAACTAAGTATGTATCAAGGTAGATAGAAGACAAACATAATATCACGTAGAAACAGCAAGTTGTAGAACTACTGGTTAGAACAACACCATTTCTATACAAATCTTAAAAATGAAATAATACATTGCCAGTTAGGATCTTGTTTGACTGTACTTCAAGAAATTTAATGATAGTGGTTAAATCGAACAGGGGGTTGTAACGTTGTTCTTTAAGAATTCAGCAGAAGATGATCCAGCTGAAAGTGGCTCTCAGACACCATCAACCTGGTCCCACACAACGAAGAGGGGATGAAATTAACCTGGCCTTGTGGTCCAAAAGAGGGTATAATATGTGTAAATATGTTTAATTAGTCCACCTTTGCCAGGGGATTTGAAAACTTATTTTCATAGGAGCTCAAACCTAAAACCAATGTCGCAAGCATCATCTCTGTCATTCTTTCATCCTCAAGATTGCAAGATGATAGCTCTTGTGTCAGATGTTGCATCCGCTGGATCCAAAGAGGAGGGAGTTGAAAGATGAATCTGAATCTAAATCTGCTACCTCTTAGAAAACAATGGTTGTCCTAGAAGCCTTACTTTTTAAACTTCTGATTATAGATCCTTGACCAAACCTTGGTCATGTCCTTCCCTAACTACAGCTCTGCTCTTTAGGTAACAACAGCAGAGCGTGGGTGGGGGATGAATAGAACTCACTGGATCATGGCTCCCTGAACAAGACCAAATAAGACCAGGGTTCAGATAGAATGGAAAATGAGATTAATGACAATTAGGCTGGCCATTAGAATTGTACGCCTCAACTACTACATATTGTTTAAAGATAGGTGGTAAAGCTATAAAAGTTTAGGTTGGGAGACTACATACCAAATTTATGAAATGTGTATCTCTAGGGAGGGAGAAAGAAGACTACAGTTGAGTAGACAGACAAAGAGGATTTTCACATAAATCTATATATTCATATAAAAAATCTGAAGCGAATGTGACAAAATATTAAAGTTTTTAATACTGAATGTCAGATGCATGAATTGTGTACTTGCCTGTAATTTTTCAAAATTTAAAAAAAAAACCTTTGAAGGTATTTTGTTAACCTTCAAAATACTGGAGCTTGTGGTAAGAATTCTTTTACCTTGAGGGGAAAAAAGAGACATGAAATTATCTACCCAAATAATGAGAGAGGGGAGGACTAAGATGAAAATTCCACGGAGCTACATTCCCACTGGCCACTAAGCTAGACAATTCTTGGAAGTTCTAATTCCCAAATCCGTACTGCATACAGAGTCTCCCAGATGCACACTCTGAAACAATTAAACTAGGATTTAACAGAACCATGGGGAAAAAAATTTTAAGTATTCATGATTCATCTTGTTCTCACTGAAAGTCAGCATAAAAGCTTGCATGTACGATGTTTCCAAATAGCTGACTGTCCTAACATTTTCTTTCATAAGAGATAGGTCACACAGGATACCCATACAAGAATTGCTTTTATGTAAGATACTTTATCCCTTTCCTCACTATTAAAAAATATGTAATGAATTATTTTCCAAAGCTGATGGTTTCGGAGCATTCATCTTCATGAAAGTCAAAGTCACCCCCATGCAGTAATGAATTCTTTTTGGATGCAATTCAGACTTTCCAAGGTTACCAATTCAGGTTTTACAGAAAGAATTATGCAAGTGTGACAAGAGATGTCCAGGAGAAGTTGAGGAACAAAAAGTTAAGGAAGCAGAAGACAGGATGAGGTGACACCACCAGGACTGGACACTTAATGAGCACTTAAGAACGTAGTGTTTTCATGGCAGACAAAGCCAGTTTGTAATAGGTTTTAATTTATGTGAAGAAAACGTCAGAGAAAGGAAGATGATGTTTTCATTACACTTGTACTTGCTGCAGACTCATGTGCAGTGACCTAAATTGCTTGCATGCAAAGAAAAAGAGCTAGAAAAAGTCTGTGTCATGGAAACTCAAAAGGTCTGCAGTAGAACCCTGCATATTCCCTGCCACAGTCTCTTTCTTTTATTCTGTTGTGCTAAATTTTTTTTTTTAGTAAAGGTTTCAGTGGGGAAAGAAGAGCAATAAGGTTTTTTTGTTTGTTTAAGGTTTCTCACATAGAGGAGATAATCAGAAGAAAATGCTTTGACAGAATGAATTCCATTACCACGGAAATAATGACAGCAGTTATTCTTCGAAAAAAAATGTTCACAACGCAAACCTCTCTATGGGAAGAAGCAGTTAAATGACTCTTCTCATTTTTGATGAGTGTTAGAATATTCCCAAGGATAGAAGCTGTTGGGAACAAACCAGCTGAAGAGCCACAGAAATAGAGATAATTTAATCCCATTCTAATTATGCTGAGTGGTGAAGTTGTCATTTCATGGAAGTTGCTTTGGACCCACTTCTAAGGACAGCAGGACAATTTTACTGGTCAAAGCTAAGTTTGGAAAATTTTTAGACCAACAGAAAAAGAAAACCTATTTAGATTGTTTAAGTTGGTTTGTGCTCATTCCATTTCATAATGTATTCCTGTCTTAAGAGTGCTACCTTTGGACTTGAGGTCCTTAGACCTAAAGACATGACATTTTACAAGTCTCTTGACCTATCTGAGTGCTCACCACCCCCCACTTTTTAAAAATTGCCTTCATGGTGGTTAAGAGGTGTGAATGTGTTGAATGCTAAAATGTTGGACAGGTAAGATTATTTCAAGGATATTATAGATATCATGTGTTATCAGCAGAAAACTAAAGATGCTTAACTTTTTGCTTTGTTGTATATTTTTGTTTGTTTGTATTTTGCTTTTGTGTACAGATCATTGTGATGTTGAATTTGCCACTTACTAGAATACTACTAGAATGACCCATTTTGCAACTTTCATTTCCTCACTTTCAAGGAGGTAAGGAGATTCAACATCTCTTCAGGCTCAAACACTTCAGGAATATTTGACTCAAAGTAAAAATGAAGAGCAGAGTCTATCATGAGTAAAATCCTTGTGCAGGCAACATCTGAAAAGAAGTCAACAGCCTGACACTAAGTGAAACAGCATTTTTGGAAACTTGAAGCTAAAAAATGTAAGTTATAATCGTTGATGTTTGTTTTACCTTCTCCAAGAAGTTGAAGAAATGAAGTCTATATTTTTTGGAAGATTTTGATTGAAAAGAGGATTTTTATTGAGTTTTTAAAAAGCCATAAGACAAGGATGAATTCTCTGATAGCTGCTCAAATATTTCCTGAACATTATCCCTTTCAAGGGACTGGAGCTTTGATGAATGTGGCTGTCACCCCCAGAGATGCCATGTTCCATATAATAAATGGATCAGTGCATGGATGTTTAGTCTTCTATGGAAGAACACAGAATGCAAAGATTTGAGGGTGAACTTATTTTGGTTGGTGCTCATTTTACTTCTGTGCAGTTAGGTGCACAATTTTAAAACATGAATTACAGGCTGGGCTCGGTAGCTCAGCCTGTAATCCCAGCACTTTGGGAGGCCAAGGCGAGTGGATTGCCTGAGCCCATGGGTTCGAGACCCACCTGGGCAACTTGGTGAGACCTCATCTCTACAATAAATAAAAAA
>CAUYQG010026376.1:0-50604 GCA_963574415.1 Tarsius wallacei
GATCCTTCCGCCTCAGCCTTCCAAGTAGCTGGAACTACAGGCGTGCACTACCACGCCCGGCTAATTTTTTGATTTATTGTAGAGATGAGGTCTCGCTTGCCCAGGCGGGTCTCGAACCCGTGGGCTCAGGCAATCCACTCACCTCAGCCTCCCAAAGGCGCGGGATTACCGGCTGAGCCACCGAGCCCGGCATAATTTCTAAGTTCTCAGGGCAAATAGGTGAAAATGATC
This sequence comes from Tarsius wallacei, assembly GCA_963574415.1. Classification (NCBI taxonomy): domain Eukaryota; kingdom Metazoa; phylum Chordata; class Mammalia; order Primates; family Tarsiidae; genus Tarsius; species Tarsius wallacei. The sequence continues at coordinate 232 of CAUYQG010026376.1, forward strand.
TATGTGATTTTTTTTTCCTTCTTTTCTTTTTCTTTCTCTCTCTCTTTTTTTTTTTTTTTTTTGAGTCAGTCTCACTCGGTTGCCCAGGCTGGAATGCAGTGGCACGATCACAGGCAGCTCCAACCTCCTGGGCTCTGATAATCCTTCCACCTCAGCCTCTGGAATAGCTGGGACTATAGGTGTGTGCCACCACGCCTGGATAATTTTTTTTTTTGGTGGAGATGAGGTCTCGATATGTTGCCCAGGTTGGTCTTGAATCTTTGGGCTCAAGAATCCTCCTGCCTCAACCTCCCAAAGTGCTGGGATTATAGGCATGAGCCATTGCACCTGGCCTATGTGCACTTTTTTTTTAAATCAGGGAGTTTTCAGAAAGACTTGGGGCATCAATAAAATACTGTAAATTAGGTTAGGTCTTTAACCGTAAGGTAATTCCTTAGAAACACTTAATACTTTTGTTTATAGTGGAGTAAATTGTTGCTTTTGGTGCTAGGCCTCAAAAGCTATTTTTTTGCTGTCCCTTCCTAGATGGAGTCACTCTCTTTTTCCTTCTTAGGGATTTCTTTTATTCCATACCATATGGGTCTATACATCTCTGATTGGGTAGAGACTAGGTTGTCAGGAGTGGCCAGACAAAAAATAAGTAACCTTTTTTTTTTTTTGAGTTGGAGTCTCACTCTGTGGCCCACACTGGAGTGCAGTGGCATGCTCCCGGCCCCCGCAGCCGCGACCTGCCGGGCTCTGGCGAGCCTTCCGCCTCAGCCTTCCAGTAGCTGGAACTACAGGCATGCACCACCATGCCCAGCTAATTTTTTTTTATTTATTGTAGAGATGAGATCCCACCAAGTTGTCCAGGCAGGTCTCGAACCCGCGGGCTCAGGCAATTCACTCACCTCGGCCTCCCAAAGCGCGGGATTACAGGCTGAGCCACCGAGCCCGGCCATAAGTTATCTTTAATTTTGTGCACCTAGAGCATGGGGGATGAGTTCACTTCCGTCTTGACCATCTCAGCCTTTGGGCTTTGCAGGTGAGCTGCGGTCTCTACGGGAGGAGATTTCCCTACTAGAACGTGAGAAAGAAAGCGAACTTAAGGAAATAGAACGAGAATTGCATTTGGCCCAGACTGAGATCCGGAATCTGCGACAGGCAGCGGAGGATTCTGCGACCGAGCATGAGAGTGACATAGCTTCCCTGCAGGAGGATCTCTGCCGGATGCAGAGGGAACTTGAAGACATGGACCGCATCCGGGGAGATTATGAGATGGAGATTACCTCCCTCCGTGCGGAGATGGAAATGAGGAACTCTGACACCTCCACTAGTTTGAGTCTCTCAGATTTCTCCGGGTTGCAAGGTAGGAGAGCCAACCATTCTCAGGTCTGTCAATGTAGTCAGGCAGAGGAGAGGAGATAGTATATAGGAAAATGGTAGAACATGCTAGAGCATGAGTTGGGAACCTCTAGAAAAATCCTCCAGGTTGAATTCAAGACTGTAAGAGAGAAAACCCAGATGTTACACAACTAGCCCTTGGTGGTGAAAGATATAGCACCTGGAGGTATACCCTGGGAATTCTTCAGTGAGCCATTGGGTCTTTGTTGATTTGGCTGTGGGAAAGTTCTTCCTGGGAAAGTTTCCAGTTCTGAGATGGGCATGGAGGTACCTGTCACCTTGGGAAGCTCTTCTTGCTGCTCTGGCATCATGGCACTTTGCCTAGACCACTTTTTGGAGACTTCTGGTCCTGTCTCCCAGGTCCCAGGATGCTAATTCTTAGACTCTTTTAGCCCTCTCCAAAGTAGAAGCTTTAGAGGCAACAAATCAGGGCACAAGACAGAGAAGAAGGGAAGTTATTCCTAGCAATACATGAGGTACTCAAAAGCTTAGAACTTTGCTTTCAGACAGCGAGTCGCCCAGCTAGTTGCTAGGATTCATGACATCAGAGAGTCTGCCTTTATTCTGAGGCTAGATTTATGATCTGGGCATAATGGAGGCCCTATATTTGGCCAGGTCAAGCAGAGGTGGTCAACTAGGAATCAAAGGCCTGCAAGTTTCCCCAGCTGTATCAAGCCTCTCAGAAGAGCCTTTGGACTCGAGGCGCTAAGAGAGGGAGCTGGCACAGGGGAGGCTTTGGCTGGAGTCACCAGACATGAGTTTGGAAACTGAGCTCCACTAATTAGCAGGATGAATGCGGTCTAGTTATGGTCTTTCTCTGAGGCTCAGTTTCCATATCTGGGATATGGAATCAGAATTGGTTAATAAAACCTTACAGCTAGATGAGATTCTTGTTTAGTGGGAAAAAAAGACGTTAGGGGAAATGTAGATAAACCCAAACAAAGTATGGAATTTAGTTAACAGTAATGTACCAATATTGATTCCTGAGCCCGACCCCGGCTATAATTCTTAATTACGAGGAAACAAGTGGGCTCGGTGGCTCAGCCTGTAGTCCCGCGCTTTGGAAGCCTGAGGTGAGTGGATTGTCTGAGCCCGCAGGTTCGAGACCCGCCTGGGCAACTTGGCGAGACCTCATCTCTACAATACACTAAAAAAAAAAAATTAGCCAGGCGTGGTAGCGTGCACCTGTAGTTCCAGCTACTTGGAAGGCTGAGGCGGAAGGATCACCGGAGCCCAGCAGGTCGAGGCGCGGTGGCCGGGAGCGTGCCACTGCACTCCAGTCTGGGCGACAGAGTGAGACTCCAACTCAAAAAAAAAAAAAATTATGAGGAAACAAAACAGATTATGGGTGTTTGTATCATCACAGCATTAAAAAGTATTGGTGACTGATACTCAGGGACAAATGCTGGGCATTTCAGCCAAACCTCTTCTGACGCCTGAGCGTGATGTGTGTCCCTGGTCAGGATGGGCTTTTCTGTAAGCAGTTAAAAGACCATTAGAAGGAACTCTTGACCACATCCACCAGTGTATTCAGTGTGGTGATAAAGGAAGTAAAAGGAAACTCAGAGTGCCTGTGTTGTCTCTGAAAGGCAGGAGCTGGCAGTGTGACATTTGACAATTCACATTGCTCATATTTTGTACTAAAAGCATAATAGGAACGTAATCATAAGCAGTTAAGTGGAAACTTTAAATACAGCAAAACAAAAACTTAATGAAACCCTCAAAGCACCTAAGAGCTCAGGACTCTGCTTCAGTTGAGGCTTTGAAGATGAGCACACAGGGCAAATCTTCTGGGCAGAAGAAGAGAAAGGCAGCTGTCTGAAAGAGGATAAAGACTCATTTCACTGTGGAATTTTCTGGGCCCTGTCTTCTAGACCTCTATATGTGGTATCTCTTTTCTGTCTTCAGGTAACGAGATGCTGTTCAGCCTTTTCTCGGGTTCCAGACAGGAAACCTGGGGCTGGTCATCAGTGCCTTTCTCCTGAGGGTCTCACCTTTCTCTGCTTTTCCTCTGCAGAGGAACTGCAGCAGCTGCGGGAACGCTACCATTTCCTGACCGAGGAGTACCGGGCCTTGCAGGAGAGCAACAGCAGCCTCACAGGGCAGCTTGCAGATCTGGAGAGCGAGAGGTACAGCACTCTCTGGAGAGCGAGAGGTCACGGGCTCTGCCGGACTCTTGCCTTGCAGGGCTCTCCCCTGAGGACAGATGTAGCGGCCCTCTGCTCCTGGAGGAGCCAGTCCTCCCCATGGTGTCCCTGAGGGTCCAGAGACTCCTGGAGGCAGGCAGAGGGACCTAACAGTGGTGTCTCAGGCCTTGAGTGAATGGGCTCAAAAGTACAGTTTTCTTCCGTTCCAGGCACTGGGGTCTGGCTTGCTCTGCCCTAGAGTAGACCAAAAGAGATTCTTTGGTTGCCCGCACAGTCTTGATGCAGTCTAATGGCACAGTGCTTCCAGAGGAGAGCTGGCTTGACACCAGGCCCAGCCTCCAAACCAACTGGACTGGCACTCTTAGAGTCTCCCAGAGCCAAACATTCCTTTGCAGAATAAGGTCCTGGAGACTTTTTCTGTAATCTTCTAGGTGTGTTTATTGGAGAGGTGAATCGCAATAAAGGCCCCTTACTATCTTTGGTCTAAAATGGAGGCATCAGGACCAAGCTCACTTGGCTGGTGATACTGGACAGAGTTCCCTCCTAGCAGGGCTCTGGGGTTCTGGATTACAGGACACGAAGAGCAACAGAGAGATGGCTGGAGTCCCAAACACTAAGGAGTATGATATCGACAGAGTCTCAGACGTCAGAGATGGATTTCCTGGAGCCTGATCCTGAAATGCAGTTGTTACGACAGCAGCTGCTGGGAGCTGAGGAGCAGATGTATGACATGCAGAACAAGGTAGGGCACAGAGGGTGGGGTGGCCGGCCCCTTCATGTCTGCCTTGCTCCTCCCCCTGACTTGTGGTAGAAACATCTTCTTAGGATAGAGTGGACAGAGGAGGCAGGCACTGTGGCATGAGACAGTGCTCGGAGGCTTGCTTGCTTGCCTGATGTAAATATCCAATCCCAGGAATGCCAGCCTTCCCTCAGCCTGTTCGGGGAGCACATGTGGCACCTGCAGTAAATCAGCTTCCCTGTTCTATCTCCCACACAGTGTAAGAAGTTGTGTTGTGAGTTGCAAGAGCTACAGCATCATCGCCAGGCCGGAGAGGAGGAGCAGAGACGGCTTCAGAGGGAGCTCAAGTGTGCCCAGAATGAGGTGCTCCGGTTTCAGACCTCCCACAGTGTCATCCAGGTAAATGGCTGCTGGGGGAGGCATCTGGGGAGGGGAGAAGGGCCTTGCAGAGGTGCTGCCTCAGTAGGGGTGAGCACAGACAGCCGGGCTGACCCTTGCCCTACAACCAGGGCCAGGCTACTGGAAACCAGTTGTGGAAGTCATACAGCATTACATTTTAGAAACCATGGTCATTACTAAATGTCCGTCTTACAGAAGCCAACTATAGACCTGTGGCAGCTTCTCAAGATATCTATGTCTGAAAAGAAGCCAGTGGTCTGTAGAGCGTCTGCTGTTTCCTGAGAGTAACTGTTCTACTCACGCCCTCCCCACCACAGAACGAGGAGCTGAAGACCAAACTCTGCAACCTGCAGAAAAAGTATGACACTAGCCAGGATGAGCAGACCGAGCTCCTAAAGGTGCAGCTTCAGCTTCAGACCGAGCTCCGGCAGCTCAAAGTCATGAAGTCCCCAGTCCTAGAAAGCCAGAGTGAGAAGGTAACAGCATCCAGAGGTGAGGGGATAGCTTAGGAGCTGAGCACATCTGTCTGAGGTTTGGGGAGGGCGAATCAGAATAGCGATTGCCACGGAGGCAGCACCACTGGGTAGAGAGCGCCATCTCCTCAAGCTCTTTACTGGATGAGAAGGCACCAGGAAAGGAAGTGAGGAGCAGGGGGAAGGAACTCGCAGACTGCTGGCAGCTGAGAGTGACTCGGGCAGAGGAACCAGGGGTTGAAGAGCCCAGAGGCACTGCCCAAAGCCCCCTCCGCCTTAGGAGTTACTGTGCCGGCTGCAGAAACTGCAGCTCCAGTACCAGAACATCATGTGCGAGAAGGAGAAGCTGCTGGAATCACAGCAGCAGCTGCAGGAGAAGCTGCGGTGCCATGAGGCAGAGCTGCAGCGCCTCAGGGACATGGTGGCCTCCTTCCAGGAGAGCAATGAGAAGGTAAAAGGAGCTTGCTTGAGGTGAGGAGAGTGTGGCCAGGCAGAATCTTTTGTGAGAATGAGGGTAGAGGAGGAGTGCGAGTGGTAGGTGATCTTTGAAGGGGCCGGTAGTGAAGGACTAAGGCGGAACTTAGTAGAGTGCTGCTCTTAGAGTCACAAGGCTCTCCTTTGATTTTAAATAAGAGCAGCAGCCTATTAAAAGGAAGCCCCTTCCCCTCCCCAAAAAAGGAAGCCCCAGAAGTTGTGTGTTTGAGCCCATCAGGAATAGGTCTAACTTGGTATTCCTGGCTGGGATGATACTGGGGCTGGGAAGGGCAAGGGAAGATGGATCCCTTAGTCCCAGCCTGGGGAGAGTGCAGCAGCAGGACACCAGGTGACAGCCAGGCCTGCCTCCCCTGCCAGAACACAGAGATGCACTGCCAGCTCCAGGAGATGAAGCGGCTGTACCAGGCCAGCAAGAATGAGCTGGAGCACCAGAAGCACATGTATGACCAGCTCCAGCAGGACTTCCTGCTCTACCAGCTGGAGCTGAAGCAGCGCAAAACAACCCAGCCCATTCCTGAGGACAAGGGGGAATGTGCTAACAAGGTAACTGTAATTCAGAGAGGTGAGAGCTCCTGGGCACTTTCCAGAGAGAGGAGGTACAGAGGCAGAAGGTGAAGTCACTGGCTGAGGGCTTGATGGGCTTCCTAGGCAAGAAGCAAAGGCAGAGCCACGTGCTGCCACTTTACCACGGTTTGTCCTGACCATGACTTTGAGCCAGAGCCACAGCTTAGCAGGATCCGGACAGCAGGATCCCAGTCTGAACCCTGAAGTCTGATTCCATGGGTATAGGCATTTATACCTTGGTGTCAGCATTGTAGCAGTATCTAGTCATTCATGGAGAACGCACCTCTTATTGTTAGAACTCGAGAGAGGGGCTGGTTTTCTGAGACAGATTGCATGTGCTCTTCTAAGGGGGGTGCAGTCTTGTGCCCAGAGCACTAATTGGGTTGTAGAGGGACCTAGGCTCTTCCAGGACTTAGCCTGTGACTTTGAAGTAGTTTCATTCTTGAAGCTTGAATTGCCCCCTCTTTAAACTGAAGAGAATACTACTATTATCTCACTTCCTTTTAGTAATAAATCCTGGTAGTGACAAATAAGGCCTTATTCATTTTTTTCATTTCCATAATGTATGCAGTACAACTGTTATTAGCACTTTCAGCCCTGGTTACTGATAGGAAGTGGGAAGGTGTTGAAGTATGTTAGAGAAAAGGCACCAGGTCACAAAAGATGATAGCATTGGTCACATTTTGCCAGAATTCTCAGTAGTTCCTACCACAGCCAATAGCAGCCTGTGTCCCGAGGGAAAGGCCTCAGGAGACGGGGGACTGGAAAGATCATCTGGGCCACCTCAACAGTCTGCTTGCCCTTCTGTGCCCAGGCTCCCGCTTTCCCCTTCCTCCACTCCCACTCAACTGGGGCTCACTGCCTCCTCTCCCAGTGGGCCAGGAGAGGAGTGCTGGATACAGAGCCATCTTTTTCTCTAGGTACAGAGCAACATTGAGCTTTGTCTGATGTTAGAAGATTTGGGGTTTTGGAATCATGGGACGATTTTGTCTTCTCAACCTAATTCAGCAATAGCTCATCCTTTTCTAAAGATTTTAAGAGACAGCTGGGTGTGGTGGCTCACGCCTGTAATCCCAGCTTTGGGAGGCAGAGCGAGAGGATTGCCTGAGCCCAGGGGTTCAAGACCAGCCTGGGCAACTTGGCAAAACCTCGTCTCTACAATAAATCAAAAAATTAGCCAGGTGTGGTAGCGTGCGCCTGTAGTTCCAGCTACTTGGAAGGCTGAAGCTGTAGGATCATCTGAGCCCAGCAGATCAAGGCTGCAACAGCCATGAGTGTGTCACTGCGCGCCAGCCTGGGCAGCAGAGTGAGACTCCAACTCAAAAAAAAAAAATGGGGAGATGATTAGAAAAACAAAAATGGGGAAAATTAGGGTGAAATAAAGTTCTTATTGGTAAGGAGCATAATAAGGTAGGTCCAAAAATAACTGGGGTTAATGGGAGTACCAGGGGCTAGAGTTCCCAGCAGGGCAGGAAGATGGTATCTGCCCCAAGGAAAGGGTCAGAATAAAGAACGGTGGGAAGTGGACAGGGAGGGGCATTGCTAGCCTGCCTCCTGATCTGCCCCACAAGGGAAAGGCAGAGGAGTTGAGGCACGGCCCCCAGCAGGCCAGAGCAGCCTGCTTTGAAGAGCGGCCTGCTGGGGTTCCCCATTCAGCACCTAGGCCTGGTCTGTAGGGGGGCCCAGGTGACTGTGTAGGGGGAGAGACCCGGTGAGTTGCAAGAGGCAGGAGAGCGCAGATGTGCTCCGCTCACCAGTCTCACAGAGTGACCCCCTTCACACCCCGCCCGTTCACAGTGTGAGACACTGCTGTCCAAACTGACAGAGTTGCAGGAGAAGTACAAGGCCAGCCAGAAGGAGGTGGGGCAGCTGCAGATGGAGCAGTGCGAGCTCCTGGAGGACCAGAGGAGGATGCAGGAGGAGCAGGGCCAGCTACAAGAAGAGCTGCATAGGCTCACGGTCCCGCTGCCCAAGGGCGGCCTCTTCCTGAAGGTAACCCAGCCAGGAGAACCGGCCAGGGCAGCACTGGCCTCTGTGGGAGGCTGCTCTGAGAAGCCTCCCATGTGACTCTACTTGGGAAGAAGAAAAGGTAGAATTTAACTCTTTCTTTTCCTAGCTGGCTACTCCTTACTTTCTCACCAGTCTCCCCAAACCCAAAAGCTCAGTAGAGCCAATTAGGGTCCTCATGAGGGCTTTATATCTTCTATTGTGGAATCTGTGTGGCATTTTCTATTTAGATAGTCCAGCTGGAGAAAGTGCACCTAAAAGCGCTTTGTAAACTACAAAATACATCCAAACGTAAGCGTTCATTACTACTCAGTTAGCAAATCTCCATAGAAAGACTCTCCCATCCCCATCTAGGCTGTGCAAGCCACCCCAGAGATTAGTCAGAGAATTGAGCCCACAAGGGAGGAGGCATGGAGGGAGGCATAGGTCTTGCCATAACCACCACACTCCTTTGCCTCCTTCCTTCTGCTCCACTCAGAGTCAGGAGCTGCTTACAAAGTTACAAGACCTGTGTGAACTGCAGCTGCTCTACCAGGGCACGCAGAAGGAACAGAAGACACATATACAGAAACAAGAGCGTGTATTAAAAGAACAATTAGAGGTGTTTGAAGAACTGCGATGTTTCAAAGAATCTCATTTCCAGGAAGTATTGGAGAATCCCGAGGATTCTAAATCAGCTAAGTCCTCAAAATGTGATCGAAACAAGGTAACCACAGGAGAGGTAGGGAGATGGTATCACAGGGAAAGGGGTGCTCCAGAAGGGTCAGAGTTAGGAAGGCCCGTTGGGAGTAAGGATAAGGCTGGCTCTGCCCTTTACCAATGGCTCACAGGCTCCTTCATGATGTGGCCTTAGATCCAGCCTGAGGACTCCACGCAGATGCATGCCCAGAAGCGCATAAACACCTAGAGCTGGGCTGACCTGAGTCTGTAAGCTGATCATTGGACTCATTCCCACCATCATATCATTTTCAAGATGTATAATGTCAAGTCAGCGTTTGTTTGGATTTTTTTGGACTGACTCTAAATGTGTACATTTCTCAGTTGCCAAAGTCTAGAACCTTTTGGTTGTCTGGATGAGGCCAATCTGGGTCCATTCATTTCCAAGGGAGAATTGCTAGCATATGGGGTTCTCAATACTGACTATACTGTTGTCATTGGAACATTGGTGGCAATGACAGATTGGGGGTTAGACCAGAAAATCCACGCCTCTCAAGCACCAGCAGAGAGGTGACACATGCAGACGACAGCAGCACAGATGAGAGTGACACAGGTAGAGATTGCCACACAAGTCACTTCAGGGCTAGGGGAGGAATTTGGCCTGAGGTCTTAGTGTGGCCAGAAAGAACAGGTAGACAGTTTCCATTTATGCTCTGTTCATTCAGATCTTAGTCTGAACAAGGACAACCAGGAAAGAGCAGAAATCCACACTGTGAGACTGGATCATCTTCCAGGGGCGTCAGATGCCCAGGATGGAAGCCTAGCCACACAGTGCTGGGAACCAGGTGTAAAATATTTCCCTCACTGATCTCATCCTGGGCATCAGCAACCAAGAAGCAAGGCCCAGAGGCCGCACTCAGTGCTGGGGCAGGCGACACAGGGAATAGCAGTGAGACCTTGGTTCCAAGTTCACGTCTTCCGAGGAAAGAATTCTTCCAAGGAAATGGCCACATTCAAGGCTGGGGTTAATTTTAGAATTGAGGTAGGGGGAGGGACTGGGCCTAGGTCAGAATGGTATGTACACCTGACAGATGAGGGTGGGTTAGGGAGCCAGGGTATTCAGGAAACCCACTCAGCACTGCTCCAAGGAGAGAGTGATGTGCCAGAGTACAGAAACCAGAAATGAGAGCCTAGAAAACATGGAATATCTACCCTGGGGAGATTTTCCCAAACGAGCAAGAAACTGACACGTACCAGTTACCTACAGGCCAGGTCAGAGACATAGGCTTAGTGAGGCTGAAGTGTGGGAGTGCAGTTCACCAGGGTCTGCTCTCAGATGTCTGCACCAGGGGAGGTGCAGCTGGAAGGACTGCGGGCTTAAAGTAACGACCGTCTCCCACCCCTGCCCCCAGAAGTCCAAGCTGTTCATCAGGCACATGCAGGCTCTGCAGGAGCTGTACAACATCAGCCGAGTGGAGCAGGAGCTCCTGCAGCAGGAGCAGGGGCGGCTCCTGGAGGAGCACAAGAGGCTGCAGGCAGACCTGCAGCTCTGCCTGGAGGAAATGCAGCTGCTCCAGGTACAGTCCCCTTCCACAAGGATGAGCCTCGCGTCCTACAAGGACAGCTCTGCTGATACGGTGCCCGGCAGTGAGAGCAGTCGCAAGAGTTACAACAGCTCCACTGATGACAGCGAGAGCTATCTCAAGAGTTATACCAGCACCCAGGCCAGCAACGAGAGCTTTCTCAAGAGCTATAACAGCAGCACCAGTGCCAGCAAGGCCTACGAGAAGAGTTACTGCAGCAGCAGCAGCAGCAGCAACATCACCTATAAGAAGAGTTACGGCAACACCAGCAGCTCCGATACCTGTCACAAGAGTTATGTCAGCAGCTGCGCCGATGATGAGCCTGTGGAGCTGGAAGACTTGGAGGTAACAGTTGCCAGGACAGGCAGGGGAAGACAGGCTCTTGTATCTTTAAGAGATGCGTCACCAGGGGAAGGGCCCATGAAGTGAGGTGGGAACAGGGTCAGTGCCTACCTGGGGAACTACTGGAAGTAAGAGGCCCCTGTCCACGACAGCCCTGGCTCCCACTCAGCCCCTCATATGTAGATGGCCCCATCTGGACGGAGGCCTAGGATTCAGGACTCTTTGTCAACACCGTCATGGTGCTCTTCATGGGGAGAAATGCGGTATCCCCCTGGGCAACTCCAGATCTGTGTGGCCATTGTTTGGTATCCAGGGAAGGGCCGGGCACAGTGAGCAGGGTGGAGGTCAGGCACTTCTCGAGGTGCCATCATTGCTCCCCACTCCCACAGCACGTTGAGGAAATGGTTGCAAAGGTGTTGGCCAAGCTGCAGGCAGTGCAGGCCATGTACATGATAAGCCTGAAGGAGCATGGCCAACTGCAGGAGCAGATGAAGAGGGCCCTGGACAAGCAGAATGAGCTGAAGGAAGAGCTGGATGCCTGTGAAAAGGCCTTCAGGGCGTGCATGGAAGGCCTCGAGATGCCCGTGGCCCCTCAGAGTGACAAGAATGAGGTAACTGCCATCAGGGAGGCAGGGTTTCCTCCGGGAGTCTCTAGATTCAGAGGAAGTCATGGCCATTTCAGAGAGGCTAAAGAGAGAGGGACAGAGCAGGGAGACTGTGAACCCTAGGAGGCTGAACAGCCTGCTCATCACTGATGGGCATTTCCCAGGTGCCCGCAGTGCTGGGATTTACTGGTCATCAAGACTCTTATCATTGAATCATTTCCTTTTTTCCTTTTCTGTTTCTGTTCTCTTTTGTGCCTGAACACTTCTGTGGAGTCATATTTTTTTCACTTGCCAGTCTTCTTTCATCACTTTATGTGACATTGCTTTGTCTTGTCTCCCATGGCACGTCAAGGACAGGGCCTTGTCCCCTTCTTTTGGATTTCTCATGATGCCAAGAAGAATGCTCTGCATTTCCTAGGAGTGGAGCTGAAGGCCTTGTCTCTGGCCAGGAGTTCATAGTCCAGTGGGGTTGTGAGGTCACTGTGTGTGCACATGGGAGAGATTCAGAGAGCAGTGCGCACGGGCCTAGTTGGGCTAGTGTTGGTACCTATGGAGGGGGTAATGATGTGCTGCCATCAGCCGAGGGAGGCAACTTGCCTCTGCTTCCAGGAGTAGGTACGGGAACTCAGTACACTCGGACATGTACACTGTAGTTCCTTAAGTCATGGCACCTATGGGAGAAATGGGTTGGGTGATGGAGGAGTTCCCATGCCAAGAATTCTACAATAAATGTCTTAAGGTTCTGAAGCGCTAGCAGCCCGGTAGTTATTCCCCGGACAAGTCACAGTAAAAATGTAACTTTAAGTCATGGTTTTCAAATCCTTTTAGCTGTAAATCTTTAGTGCCTCAAGTTGGGGAGAAGCTATTTGTAAAACTAAGAGGCTCATTTTCCACAATTCAGTGTTGTCTTTTTTCTACTTCCCACGGGCATTAGCAGGGAGGTTTCTGAGGCAGTGACCCCCCAGGCAAGGGCTCGGGCTGGCATGTGGGCCCAGCTCTGGGTGACTGGCCCTCCGCCACCAACAGATCAAAGAACTGCAGTCCAAGCTGCGGGAGCTGCAGCTGCAGTACCAGGCCAGCATGGACGAGCAGGGCCGGCTTCTGGCTGTGCAGGAGCAGCTGGAGGGGCAGCTGCAGTGCTGCCAGGAAGAGCTCTGCCAGCTCAAGGAGAAGAGGCCCTCCATGGCCAGAGAAGCCCAGGGCAAGAATGGCAATAAGAACACAAACAAGAATGCCAGTGGGGCCAAAGTTAAAAAGGTGGCCAAGCTGTGCACAGATAGTTCTGGGAGCAACTTGGAGATCAAAAAGGTGAGTGGTAGTCTTAGGAGCCAGATAAGCAGAAAGGTAGAGGGGATCCTGGGAAGAAACCTCATCTCCACCACCACTTCCAGGTGAGGGATCTGTAGGGAGGCTTCTGGGATCTCTAAAGTGTCCACGCAGTTTTGTCTTAGTGGAAGGCTGGCGCTTCTCTTCCTGTGAAGCTGTGGGGAAAGTGGGAAACAGACAACTCACATCGTGAGGTACAGCCCCAGAGAACCATAAATCCTAGGCTGGATGATGCTTCAATTCGCCCAGCCTCATTTTTCTGGGGCCCTTGCTTTTCATGGGTTATGTACCCAAGAGAGAAGGATCAAATACACGAAGAGAGAGGAATTCAGGCACTAATAATTGAAAGGATTGGGTAAACGAGGAGCCGTCCTAAGGGGTGGAAGCAGCAGCCGAGGCTCAGAGCCCAAGGATCTGTAGCTCTGGTAGCTGTCTCAAATGCCTTCATGTCCAAGTAGATGTCCTGGTCCTGAGAGGCGAGGTGCCCCTGCTCTCCCACATGCTCAGGGAGGTTGGCTCGCAGTCCCAGAACACAGTGCTACAGCCTCGCGCTGTGGCGTGCTGGAAGTAGAGGCTTCTAGGGAGAGTCTGTGGGAGTCTTCACAGGTGACAGCAGCCCCGTTCTGCTCTCCCCACCCCACAGAGTCTGGAGGTGGTGCTGTACTATAAGGCCAGCCAGAAAGAATTAGATGAGCTAGCAAAGGAAAAGAAAGAGGAGAAAATGGAAGAGGAAACAAAGGAGGCATCCTGGGGTGAGCTAGCTTCTGAGCCACCAGACCCTGGGGAAGTGAAGTCCACAGAGAATCCGGAGGCAGAAGAGGAGCACAAAGACCCAGAGGATAAGGAAGAAGGCAGCGATGAGGAGGAGGATAATGACTCTCCCCCTGAAGCCGCTGAAGAAAGCAACTTCCTCAAACTTTCTGAGAGCAAAAAGGTAACCACAGCCAAAGGCTGGAGCAGCAAGAGGTGGGTTCCTGGGCTCAGGTGCCCCGGTGTCCAGGTGGCCCTGCCAAGGATGGTCTCTGGGAGGAGAGGCCAGCAAGCCCTGAGGCCTGGTCCTCCGAAGGTGGGATCGGAGAGGGCATGAGAGAGCAGTCTTTCTGTGGGAAATGAGCCCAGCCCAACTTGCTGTAGCCATCTCACAGTGGTCACCTCTTCTGGGAACCAAGTGGCGTCTTTGGAGTCCTGTCTCCTTGCATTTACGTAGTAGCTCCTTATCTTCCTTATGTCAGAAGAGTTCCCTTGCCCCTCTCCTTGGCACTGCGTGAAGGACACTCTTTCAGGGTATTGCTGTCAACCTGGGCAGGTTACTCAGTCCGGTTTTCCCGTGGTGCCCTGTCAGGTTGAACTTCTGTTGTCGCTGCTGGGGGTTGGGAAGAGGGTAATTTCTTTGTGGGCTCGTATCACGCACTAGGTTCTGTACATCACCGGACATGAGGGTTGGGGCTGGGGTGATCAGCAGTGATAGGAAACATTTTTCACAGTCTGTACAGCGGAGGCGTTGGCTAGTTCAAGGAGACCAGCCCCAGCCTTAACCCTTTAGTTGCTGGATCTTTGAGAGGTTAGGGTGGAGATATCCTGGGGACATTACCAGCTGGACAGAAGTCGTTCTGGATTTTAATAGCTGGTATGTCTGCACAAGTATGTACCAACTAAATTCCTGCCCTGGGCTCCACTGGGAGCTCTGATTCTCTAAAGAGTTTGGGCACTTCCTGAGTAAGTCCTCAGGTTACAGTACAGGTTCCTCCTGTCCCTCTAAACATGGGGAAAGAAAATAAGTCTCTTGTGGTGGGCTTACCCAGTCAACTCTAAGGATATCTGGAATTTCTGGCAGTTTGGTCTGCAGCACTGGCTAAGGGTCCAGCATGCAGTTCTCTGTTAACCTTGTGCCAGGAGACCATTACTTAGATGTCTAAGTAGGAGCCACTGCAGCTCCTTCCCCAGTGTTCCCTGTCCTTGATTTCGTCATATTCTATCACATGATGTTTCAGAGCCTCTTGAACATCTAGCTTGGGTGCCACATTTCTAAAGCTAGACCTAGTTTTTCTACTTCAAAGTCAAGTACGTTCTTTGTATCTATGTATGGAGATAGCCCTTGTCCTGATGGGTCTTGCATCTTTTGCAGGCAGCTCTACAGGAGTGTTTGTTACTACCTGCAAATTCAGTTTCTCTCTGGACGATTCTTACAATCAAAGAACTACCTCTTCTCCATTGGTAGCTTTTTAAAGTCCATTTTTTTTTTCACATATAGCATTAGACTACTAGGGGATCTTAGGGACCAGAGCCCAAAATATTAAGAAACTTGATGGGAAGCAGACCAGAACAAGGGGATTAACAAAAGCCCAGGTGGTCTGGCAGAAGACTGGCTCTTCCTAGAATGATCAGGAAAAGTATCCACCCTACTCCTCTAAGGAAGCCGCTACTCTCGGGAGCGTCACAGGAAAGGTCTAGGTGCAGAAAACTCCTGCTTGACAAGAGACGAGAGGTACATGACAAGACAGCACGGGACTCCCCAGCTGATTTGGACCTAGCTGCTGCTTAACGTGTTGAGTTCTGCAATTCCTGCAGGCTGCCAGTGGAGAGAACCAAGGCCCCAGCAGCAGAAAAGAAATGCTACTGCTCTGGCTTACCTGTTTTTTAACCTCTCGATTCCTTTCTCTTTTCCCCTTGTTTTCTCATCTTCATTATCTGTTGGATTCATGTGTTTCTGTCTCACATCTCCTGTCTGTCTCCTTCTTCTTTCTCATTTGATGTGTTGCAGCCATCCCCTACCCCCGATCCCCCCATCTTCTCCTTGCCTCTTGTAGGCCTGGTGGTCATCTCGGCTTTGCTCTGGTGCTGGTGGGCTGAGACGTCGTCCTAATGCAGGTACTGGTATTGCTTCCTCTCCTGAGGGATAGAGGGAGGGTGCAGGTTGCCCTGGCCTCTCTCCCTTTTCTCTCAGCTGCTTAAGTCTTGCCTTTGCCATTTTACGTGAGGTGATGCTCAGGTCTGAGTTTTAGTCCTGGCTTTTCCTTGGCTATCACAAAGTCTGTAACATCTCTGAGCATGTCTTCTTCATGCAGAGGGAGTTGGAATGCTCACTAGAGACATGGTTTGAGTTTCTTTCCTTGCTGGGAAGAACTTGGATAAGCCCAGCACTGCTGCAGCTGTCAAAGCTGCCTCTGACTACTTTTTTCCCCCTTATCCTCTGTGTGATGGTAAGATTGACCACTTCTGATGAGCTGATTTTTGTCTGCAAGGCTGGTCTGGGCTCTCTTTGTCTTTGTGTAACCCCAAGCTCTCACTGCTGTTGTTACTAGGATGGCAAAATAAGGAATTACTGTGGGTGAGAGAGGTCTGAAGAGCTGTGATCTCTGTGATCCTCCCAGGGGCATTTCCATGAAGACAACCTAAATTGGTCCTTCATTTATGAAAATGGAACTGAACTCTTAATGTATTAAGCACTTTTCTGCTGAAAAGTCCTCCGATTTGAGACTTCTGGTCTCAGAAAAAGATACCAGGAAACATTTTATTCTCTGTTTATCTCTTTTGGGGCCAGATGCCATTGGAATTGAATTCCCGAGCTAGGTTTTCTGGAGAAAATATGGTATTGATGAAAAGTTTCTACTAGGCAGAGAAATGTATTCTCAGGAATTCAGGACTGGTGGATTCCAGGCACCTTCCAGTTGGCCTTGCCCATGTAATCCAGCCTAATAGCAGGATACAGAATTCAGGAGGCAGAACCCTAGGGTTCTGTCTGCCTCTGGAACCTGTAATATAGTTTCTCTTGTCCTGTTTCGGCTCCTTCCCATGTTCTCCCTGCCACCCCTCTTCCCCACCCTCTTCTCACGTGCTGAAGATGGAGTATGGCAGGCTCAGTGCACACGGTGGCAGCCGCAGCATTTGTGGGGGATGCTTCTCACCATTTCCTTTTCTGTCCTTCCCCTCCCCCCTTTTTTCCCTCTTCAGCCCTTCTTTTTTCTTCTTTATTTCAGGCATTCCAGTTGCTCCCCATGGATGGTCTTTACCTGCTTTAGTGACAGGGGCTGCTCCCTGTAACTGTCCCCTGTGCACTCCAGAGGTCTTGAGTCCCTGTGAATGAGATCCAAAGTATTCAGCCATAGCTAGGTCATATCAGAGTGAGAGGGAGGGGTGCTGGTGAAGGGTCTGCCTGGGGGAGCCTGTTATTCCCGGAGATCTGGAGAGGTCCCAGAATGCAGCTCCCGCCCAGGAACTGAGGCAGCATAATACAGTAGAAAACGTGGCTGGCGAGCAGGCAGAAGAACTTGGTTGAGCCTATCTCTGCTTCCAGGTATAAACCCAGTGAGCAAAATGTGTAATCTGAACTTAAAGGACATAAACTTCTGCCCTCCTCACAGGGTTTTTGTGAGGATCAGATGAGTTAATATATATGAAAATAATTTATAAATTATAAAATATCAAATAATGAGTATATGCTTACCAAGTACACGCTAGTGTCACTTAATATATATTAACGAATCCTTACAACAGCCCTACGAGGAAGCTCCTGTTATGATTTTATATATGATTAAACTAAATCATAGAGGCTAAGTAATACAGCCAGGAGACGGAATCAATGTTAAGGTCTTAATATCAGCAACAGGTAAACTTCCAATCTTGTTTCCCCTTGTCATTGGTCTTTATTTGAGCAATTTTCCTTGATTGATCCCAGGTATTTAGAAGACGCCATACTCCTGTTTAGGCAGATCACATGAGCACTTTTTGGTAACTAAAACATTAACTTATTTCAACTATTGTTTATAAACCCTTTTGCATACTGTGTCCACTAAGTGTCCTCTCCCCACTCTGTACCTGCATTTGATTTTTGCCAAGGGCAGATTTTTTTCATTCTTCCCCCATTAGATATAGTCCATTGTTCTTACCTGTAAAGTTTTGTGTGCTGTTGTTTTTTAAAATCTTGACCCTGTCGTTTAAAAATATTCACTTCTAAAAAAAAAAAAAAGGCTGGGCACGGTGACTCACTCCTGTAATCTCAGCATTTTAGGAGGATTGCTTGAGCCCAGGAGTTTGAGACTAGCCTGGGCAACATAGCGAAATCCCATCTCTTTTTCTAAAAAAAAATTTTTTTTTTTTTTGAGTTGGAGTCTCACTCTGTCGCCCAGACTGGAGTGCAGTGGCCACTCCCGGCCACCGCAGCCTCTACCTGCTGGGCTCCTGCGATCCTTCCGCCTCAGGCAGTCCACTCACCTCAGCCTCCCAAGGCACGGGATTACAGGCTGAGCCACCGAGCCCGGCTCTAAAAAAATTTTTTTTAAATTCATTTCTTCTACCAGCTTTACATCATCCTCAAGAGTGACAAGCTCACCTTCCATAGCTTCATCCAAATGACAAGTAAGGACCAAGCCTCTAGAGAGTCGTCAGTCCATTGGCCACTCAATAAATGGTCATACAACAAACTGTACTGTCACCCTGCTCTCATTTCCACATATTATCTGCAGGGGCATCATGGAAAACCTTGTCAAGCAACTCAAGTCCAAAACCCTGATTTCCTTGATTTGTCACTTGGGTAACTGGGTCTACAAGGAAAGCCTACCATGACTTGCCCCTCTGAGACATCCACAGTGTCCCTGTCCTCATCCAGTCTGGAAGGTTGCCTCTGCACAGTGTGAAGGGCACCAGGTCACATTATGGATTTCAGCTCTCTCGCACTTCAAGAACATCAGACTGACACTCCTAGCAGTACACATTAGGATGTAAACATCTGAGTGTGTAAATATTTTTTCTAGCTTGCTTCTTGGTTTTCATTTGTGAATTACTCTGTATATCCACCTGTAACATTGTTTTACTTTCCATTTCATATCTTCTGTTTGTCTTAGTAACTATTTCTATAGAATCAGGAGATTTTGTTTGCTTTTTATAGTTGGCTTTAAATCTTTTTAAATCAATTATTGTCTGAGCAAATGTGTTCTCAGCATTAATGGGCTATACTCCATTTTTACCTAAAATCATTTTTCTGTTACCTTATGCTATAGCTTATGACTCAGAATCCAAATTTCAAGTAATACAGTAAAAAAGTAATGAAAATACAAACTCTTTCTCCAGGTATATATTTTCTTATCTAAAATTTTCCTATCCCTGAAGGTTGCTTTTGGATATCTTCTCATGGTGTCACTTGTCCCACAATCAGCAGGGTTTGCTAGTGGTTGGCAGTGTCTAGACGCCTCAGCCCACCCCAGCACGTGCGCTTGGAAGTCTTGACATTGGGGTGTTTGAATGACCAGGGCCAGTGGCAGGTTTCTTTGCATTGTCTTGCACTAACATCATTCTCGGCAAAAGGCCCGGCTGCATGGGACCTTCCTCCGGACCTGCACTCGGTGGGACGAGCTCTTCACCTCCCCTCAGTCTCCCTCCTTCCGTCCTCCTGCTCTTCGCCCTCTTCTCTCTTGCCGTGCCCTCCAGTCCTTTCTCACTGCAGCCATTTGGAGGACCTTTGAAGTCCACCTGAGCTTGCTTCTATGCATAGGCACTATTCGTCTCATTCCATTGGGAGAAACGGAGGCCTGAACACAGGCAGCCACTGAGGTGATGCATACAGCGTTGGGCCACGTGTCTAGTGGGACCAGAACTAAGCACATTGTCTGCACTGTGACCCAGGGGTAAGAGCGCCTGAGCCACATGTTCCCGAGTTGCCCTCAGGCGGCAGTAGGCAGGTGACTGTGGCTTCGGGAGAGTTTGGAAGGCTGGACACTCATGGTTTCTCTTTGGTCCCCACAGAACATGTTTGGGCTGTGGAAGCCTGTGGTATTCTTGGCTATTGCAGCAGTGGCTCTGTATGTGTTACCCAACATGCGACCGCAGGAGTCAGAGTTCTGCCTCATGGAGTGATGGCAGGCCTGGGCCAGCGAGAGGGCAGCTCCCGGTGGCCACCACCCTCAACTTTGGGCAGGACACACTGTGCCAGAACCCTCCTGTGTGCTCCATGTGTCCCCGTCTCCTCCGCCTCAGTCATCCGGGCTGGAGAGGCTTGTGGGGAGCGGCTGACTCCCACCTCCTGCCTTGTGTAAGAACCTGGGTTCCTTGTAATTAAATATCAACCTAATGACACGAGACTCTGTGGCTTTTTCTTTGCTAAATGCCTCACACAACCAGAGCAGCACGGTCCCCTTTAACCAAGTGCCTCACAAGGGCCTGGCTCCTGAAGGTGGCTCAACAGGTGCCTCGGAAACAGGGCTGGCTCCCTGTGGCTCCCTGTACTGCCAGCTGCATTGCAGAGGGTGGCTCTGTGATTCCTAACGCTGCCGCAAGGAACTCAGGTGAGCATGAAGAAGTGCAGTGAATGGGGTGGGACAAAAGGCCCCCCTCGGGCTCCATGCCCGCACCCATCCATGTGAGAAGGATGCCGGAAGAAGATCCACATGGAAGCCTTCGCGGCTTAGTCCTTGTGACTTCTCAAGGGATTCATCCTCAGAGATGACTTGTCACTTAACCAGTCAGGGCCCAGGTGGTAAGCAGGTGGCACACTCAAAGCTTTAGCTGACGAGAGTTAATGAAAAGACTATGGACAGAAGTCAGAGTTAGGAGAAACGACAAGGAACAGTGAATCAGTACCAGGCACGAGCAACAGTGGAAAGCTGTCCCCATCCCAGGTTGAGGGGTTAGCAAGTGCTGGAGTCCTGGCAAGGGTCCAGGCGGGATCGTGGCCACAGGGCCTGCAGCCCCTGCCACAGCCATGACAAGTGGGAAGCGTGTTTCCCTCCCTCTCCTCCCACCTGCCGGTTCCTGATGGTGCCTCTCATGGGCAGGACCCAGTAGGGACCAAGAGCGCAGAATACAGGCGAGGTCAGTTTTCAAGGTCAGCCTCCGGGAGTGCAGAGCAGGACAGAGGGTTGAGAATGGATCAGAGTGGGGACAAGCAGGATGACCAGGGTAGTGCGTATGTCCCTGTTGACCATTATTCCTGAGGAATCCCTTGAGCCTGGCTGTTCTCATCATGAATGCTTCCAGATGGAAGTCCCCAGGTGTATTCTTAAATTGTAATGGACAGATTACTGGTTTCCCTGGCACCCTTTGTACCTCCTGCCCACCTGATGCCAAAGGACTCTGTTCCATTCAACCACACACTCAAAGCAGCATGTGCATGGATTGTGTACTGTGCTGGCCCTGCCAAGCACTCAATTAATTCTTTTCTATCCCAGCCCTTTCCTAGGGGGAGTAGTAAGGACATTTAGAACGAGGAGATTTTCAAACTGTATGCAACCCAGAAAAGTGACAGGTTGAACTGAGTGATCTTGTTTTTGTTTTTGTTTTTTTTTGAGTTGGAGTCTCACTCTGTCGCCCAGACTGGAGTGCAGTGGCCGCTCCCGGCCACCGCAGCCTCGACCAGCTGGGCTCTGGCGATCCTTCTGCCTCAGCCTTCCAAGTAGCTGGAACTACAGGCGCGCGCTACCACGCCCGGCTGATTTTTTTTTTTTTGATTTATTGTAGAGATGAGGTCTCGCTTGCCCAGGCGGGTCTCGAACCCGCGGGCTCAGGCAATCCACTCACCTCAGCCTCCCAAAGGCACGGGATTACAGGCTGAGCCACCGAGCCCTTAATTTATCGCCTCTCACCCTGATTCTTTTTTTCTAAGACTGTACCCCAGTATCGTCTGAAATATGTTTTTAAATGTCCTTTATTTTAAAAATAATAATTTGTCAAACTCTTCTTTCTACCTCTGCCACACTTCATTTGCCTCCAGCTTTAATACGTAGTGTGGACAGGGCTTCTGAGGTGCACAATCTCTCTGCTCTCTGCAGACTCCCTCCAATTCTCCTCAGTGCACAGCTTTCATTTCGCATCCAGGATTGTTCATTCGCTACTTGGAAGTCACTGATGACTTTTTCCTTGACCAATCTGCTCCCTTTGCTCTCTGTAGGATTTGATATATTTAGCAAGCAGTTTTCTACAATTTTAATATTTTATTCTGATTTGAAAACAGTGCATATTTTTAAAAAGAAACTTAGGCAAATACTGCATTGTAAAGTATGAACACACAGAAATAGCTACTCATAATCTCATCACCTCATAACTGTGTGAAGCTTTGACATCATTCTTCTTAGTCTTTTTCTGATTCTTTAATTTTTTTGCTTAAAGAGATCTTACTAAATACAGACATATAATTTTTTCTCTAGTCATTAAGATTATTTCAAATATTGTATGTTATATATGATACTTTACTCAACCATTCCCTCTTATTGGACATTTATATTATTTTAAAAATTTTTATATTACAAATTAAGCTGTTGAAAACATTTTATGCAAGGATATTTTTGTTATTTCAAGTAAATAACATGGGATCATTTCCTTGAAGTGGAATTAATAGATCAAACAGTATGAGTATTTTTGGCTTTTGATATTTGGTATTAATTTCACCCATATTCACCCATTAGCAATACATGAATGGGCTCATTTCTCTTCACATTTATCAACATTAAACAGTATATATTTTCAAATTACTGATTTTAAAGCTAAAATATTTCCCTTAACATGTTACTAATATGGTTAAAATATTAATATTAACCATTTTGTTTTCTTATTTTAAACTGGCAGTTTATATCCTTCGTGTAATTATTTATGGGAACTTCAAGTTTTTATGTTAATTTTTAAAAGTTATTTACTGTTTAGACTAATTATTTATTGTTATATTTTTACTGCAGTTATTCTGTCTCCCTTTTCATCACTTCTGTCATTCTATCAGTCACCAAATCTCTATTGTGTGCCTCTGAAACATCTCAGCTGTTCATCAATTTTTTTTCTTGTCTCATTGACCCAGTTATTGCTCTTCTGCAATAACAGTTTCTGAACTGACCTTTCTGTCTCAAATTATTTTGACCTAGCAATTTATTCTTCACATTATTTCCAGTTTTTCTCAAATTCAATATTAAACATGCTCAACATTTTCAATAATTCAGACTCCTCATTTAAGCACTTAGACCACTTCACCATTTCACCCCTAAATGTCCTATGTTTCAACCATCAGCAGCATATGCCTGAAACTCTGGCCCCCTTGGTTTGTTTGTCATTTGCTTTATTTGCAGATAGTCCCCCCCCCCCAAAAGTTCTACATGAACATCAACATCCAGTTTATAATCCATGTTATTCACTATGCTTTCAAAGACTCCCTATATCTGTAATTCCATGGTACTTCGTATATCCCTTATATTTGGTATAACTTTCCTTATGTGAGAGCAACTTTTCTATGTTGGTCTCTATCCTTAGGAAACTATAGTATTTATTTATAAAAAAAGAGATTTTGTTTTTCCTCAGGACCTAGTAGCTGATCACCTAATGTTGAAATAGCTAACGAAACTGAGGTTTTTAATTCTGAAGAAAATATTCTGATGGGTTATTCGATAGCACTAATAAGTCAAAAAAATATTAAGCAGATGGCAATGAACAGCTGTTTTCCATTTTTGCTAAGGACCAAACAAGAAGTAATTGAATGAAATTAGACAGAGAAGATATATAATAATAACAATTCAATATTCTTCTTAAAATAGTTTCAGAATATCTTAAAATTCTTCTCAGGGATATCTCCTGAAGTTATTATCTCAATAGGATAACTTCATGATATGTAAAAAAAAAAAAAAAAAAAAATCAGCCTCATTCTGTAGTGAGTTCACTTTAAAAGTATCCCTTAAACACCCAACAAAATGTTGCTTCTTAGGAAATATTGCATGGTCACAGGCTCCTGACCCAGGTGTACTTTTCTTTTTCATCTTGTTAGCAGCAGGGAAGTTCAGAAATTGATTAGAAAACCAGAGGCCTATTTCTAAACTTGTCACTGATAACATAACCTGAGTAACTCCTTTATCCATTAAAGATTATGATTTTCATTTTAGTCTATTTCTTCTCATTTTCTACTGGGAGGTCAAATAAAGACATTTAAACCTTCAGCATTAGGCACTGTGGTGATATAGAGAAATGCATGATTTCAATACATTTCTTCAATGATTACTTCTTAACAAACTAACCCTGCGGCCTAAAGCAGTTTCAAATATGTTTGTCCTTATGAAACAGGACTCAGAACTAAGGTTCAGGTTAGATTTTGAAGTAGGGGGTAAGCTTTATTTATCCTGAAAATATGCATGCACCTGCTACCAAAAATTCACGTGCTTATAACTGTGATTTTAAGCAAAGAATAGGTTAAAGACTATCTCCTTAGCAAGTTGAATGTAGTGATCACAATACAAAACAGTGAGCAAGATAACAGTATATTAAGTTATAAATTGTAGTAATATTGAGAAAAAGCAGAATTAACAACAGGTGGCTTCAGCATTACTTTTTCTCAAGGAAAATGAATATAAAAAGATTCCTCTTTTTTGGTTCCAAAAGATATCTTTCTTTCTCTACTAATATTATAATCATCCTTAGCAAGTAGGCTCCTGATTTCATACTGAGGTCGAAAACATGATGTTTGCTTTTCTTTTACCTCAGGGAAACCTATATTTTATTCAATTTAATGTGTGTAATTTTTGTCATAAAATTTCTCTTGAATATAATATAATTTTCTACTATAAAATTCCCCTAAAATGTATGCCAGGTGTTTCTCAAGCAAGTAAAAAATGCACAAAAGAAAAGAAATATAGAAAAATTGTCCATGTTTTTGAGTCACCAAGTCCTATTCTGAAAATCTGAGCAGTGTAAAAGTTTGTAAGGAAAATAGAGACTGAAGAAAGTCAATATGTGTAAGTCTCAATCTCTACCATTAATGGGCATAAACCATCTAAACACTTATTATACATGCATAGTTTTGTCATACACTACCTTTTCTTGTTAAAAAACTGTTTTGTATTAAGCCCCTGCTCAATTTCAAGCTTCATAAGGTCAGCCCCACATCTTAGTTTTTTGTTTTTGTTTTCATTTTTTTTTCACCAGTACCAAAACTGAGACTTTGCACGTTCTTGGTGTTCAACATTTCGATACTGAGGTGACTGGAATGATTGCAAGGTATTAGCATCAAAGATCTACTGCATAAACATGGAGGGAATGTGGAAGGCACATTGATTGTCTGCTCGGTATCCACTTTCCCCTTCATTCTAATTTTCAGAAGCTTCTGTTTTTGAGGTTGGCATTGTGTCCAAGTAAAACACTATGTTTCCTGTTCTCACTTTTAGCTAGGGGAGCCATGTGATCTCAGCCAATGAGGTAGGAACAAAACTCTGCTTGGGATTTCGAGACGTGTTTGTTTTTATTACAAAGGAATCCATGCTTCCTTCTAATCACCTTCTTTTTCTTCCTTCTAGAAGTGGTGACATGTGACTAATGTAGAATAGCCATATTTTAACAGTGAGGCAAACCTTGATGCTGAGAGCTGTAAAGGTCAGGTCATCAAGCATGAAGAATGGCGATTGGAACATTAATGACAGGTAAGTTGCTGACTCCTCCTTGCACTACCTCCCTACTTCACATTATGTTAGAAAATTAATTGCTATTTGGTTAGACCACCATGTAGGATACTCATTACAGGCAGCCAAGATCAGTCTTCGATGTCACATATTCTGCCATAGACTTTGGTTTTAAGTTTCATGAGAGATTGAGCTATGGAAGTTTGCAACATTTTCTTAGATGGAATCAGAAACTTATGTTTTCTAATGCAGCCAGATTCAGTGAATTTAGTCCAACATTCAACTGAGTCTAAAATCTTCATAGTATCTTGCTCCTCCTTGCTCTCAAAGAAAAAAAATAAAATTAACTGCTTGAGTAATATTTTCAGTTGACTGGTAGTGCTGACATCCTGCCTATACTTCCTCAGTATGGTGATGTGAGACACCAAAGATCTACCATGTCCTTTGGCCTGGATCAAAACTGCAGCAACCAGTTCCATAATGTGATCTGGAGTTTTCCTCAGACAAATTCCCTTTTTGAACATCCATCAGCATCCACTACGTGAGCAAACACCTCACAGACCAAACCTGGTAACAACGATAATAAAGTTAAATGTTAATATTATACCAGTGTCATGGTTTGAATTTCTGCTGTCCATGTACCAGCTGTGTGAACTCGAGCCAGTACATAATCACTCTGTGCTTAGGATCTGTCCTTCCAGGGTTGTTTTGAGGTTTAAATCACATGCAGAATGACCCTCACAGTCCAGGTTTGAAACCTTAGATAATACACAATTGTTTTCATAATAACGTCTTATTTTAATGTGCTATTCAGGTAGAACTTGTTTAAGTTTTAGATTCAAAAAACTAAACCTTAGGGTACCTGCACAATGAATATTTGTATACCTAACCCTGAATTACACCCCACAATTTTAAAATAAAAAATTTAAAGGTGAAAAAAATAAACTAAATCTTGATTATTTTTAAGAAAAAAATAGGATAAAGATAAATAATATATTACTTTATAATGACAATAATATATTTGTGAGTTTATCTTCTTATTCATTTGCTGCTTGCTGTCATTCAAAAATCATCTATTAGAGCAAGGGGACAGCCTACAGACTGGGAAAAAATATTTGCCAACTGTATATCTGACAAAGGCCTAACATCTAGGATATTCAAGGAACTCAAACACGCCAAAAAGAAAAAACAAACAGCCCCATGACAAAGTGGGCAAAAGATACGAATAGACACTTCTCAAAAGAAGGCACACAAGCAGCCAACAGATACACGAAAAAATGCTCAGCCTCACTAATCATCAAAGAAATGCAAATTAAAACTACACTGAGATAGCAGCTAACTCCAGTCAGGATGGCCATCTTCAGTAACTCAAAAAACAACATATGCTGGAGAGGATGCGGGGATAAGAGAACACTTCTACACTGTTGGTGGGAGTGTAAACTAGTACAACCTCTGGGGAAAACAGTGTGGCGATTCCTAAAAGATGTAAAAATTGACTTTCCGTATAACTCAGCAATCCACTTTCTGGGACTATACCAGGAGGAACACCGATCATACTATAAAAAAGATACCTGCACATGCATGTTTATTGCAGCACTGTTCAAAAATCACAAAAACATGGAACAAACAATGCTGTCCATCAAAACTGGATGGGATAAAACAAATGTGGTATATATACACGGTAGAATATTACGCAACCATAAAGAAGGACAAAATTATTAACTTCACAGCAACTTGGATGGATTTAGAGTCTGTAATATTGAGTGATCTATCACAGAAACAAAGAACTGAGTACCACATGTTCTCACTCATAAGTGGACCCTGAATGATTATCATAATGCTACAAGAAAGGGCTTGGCAGTAGTGGGAAACTGCCAGGAGAGAAGGGAGGCACACTTCATTAATAAGCGTACCTGATCTCAAACCAGGTGATGTGGGGACCAAAGTGAGGGTCAAACTTTACCTGTACAATGACCATTTGTATACCTAACCCTGAATTGTACACCACATTTTTAAAATAACAATTTAAAAAAAATTTATTGAATGCCTAGGCTGATCCAGGAATGGTGATGAGTTATCCTTATAATAGACTGGGATATTCTGCCTGGAGTTACAGAGAGGAGAGACATTTTTGAGCCTAGTCAACTTTCTGAAATTTAGTTTGCATCAACAATATCTAGAGATTTCAGTAAAATTCTCCATAAAGAATTATAAACCATAAAAACAAATTTAAAATGACTAAAACTCTTATTAATTTGACCTGGTATAATTACAGGAAGTCAGGTCTGAAATGTATTTGCAAATAGTAAGCAAAAAAGAAAGAAACTGCATTTCATCATGTCTACAAAAAGATTGAACAGAAAGAGGTCTAGATAGCCTGGGGCTTTGAAAGGGGAAGCTGAAAGAGACAGAAGTTAGCAATGCTTATCCAGAGCTTTACAGAGGAACGAATCACTAAATATGATTCCTAAATTTTAATGACTAGCATGGTCTTGTTCCCTCTCCAGCACATCACCTTCCTGGTGTCAGGCAGAACATAAGCAAAGGAACTTTGTAAAGAGGAAAGGAGTCTCTTCATTACATTACAAATACGTTAGAACAGAGTGAGGTAGCTCTTGTAAGAAATATGGTATCCAAGTCATGAAAATGACCCAGTGAATTATCTTTACCTTCATAACAGCAAGCAACTACAAGGGGGGAACTCCCCCAAAATTGTAATTTATTTATTTAAAAAATTGTGTATTTATTCTTACATGTTTGTAAGATGAGGGTGACAAAAAAATGGAATTATCTTTTATTTTTGGAGGGCGGGTTTCTTGTAGGACACTTAGAATTTTTTCCTCCAGATCAAATGGTCAACCAAAGTTTTTATCTGGAAGTTTTAAGAAGTTTGCAACACAATTTGTGAAAGGAACATCCCACGTGACTGTTTCTTCCATTATGACAATGCACCTTTCCACACTACGCTGAGTGTTCAGCAGTTTTGACCAAAAATGGCCTGATACCCATGTCCTACCCTCCTTATTCACCCAATCTCATCCCTAGTAACTTTTTTTGTTTGATTCCTCAGATGAAAGAGTCCTCAAAGGAAAATGTCCTCAAAGGGAAGAGGTGAAACAAAAAATAGCAGAAGCACTAAAAGGCATCAATATTGATGAGTTAAAAAACTGTTTTGAGCAGTGGAAAAAGCATTTAGAAAGTTATATTGCATTAAACGGATAGAACTGTGAAGGTGACCAAAGTTCAAACATGTAAAAATAGATACACAATTTTTAATAAATACATTTTGTTTTTGGGGGGAGGACCCCTCCCCAACCCCCACCCTCCTCCTGTAGTTCTTGCTGTTGTGAAGGCAGAGAGAACTCACTGGGTACTTTTCATGACTTAGATAAAATATTTCTTACAAGAACTACCTTACTCTGTTCTAATGTATTTATAATGCAATAAAGAAGACTCCTATCCTCTTTACAAAGTTCCTTTGTCTATGTTCTGCCTGATAGCAGGAAGGTGAGGGAAATTGACCATGTAGTCATGAAAATTTGGGAATTTTCTTGCTGGTTTACAGATTAGTAGGTTACACAGTTATTGTGAGTCAATTCCCTTGGGTTCAATCAATCTAGGTTTTTGTCTATGCAAAGACTGATAATCAAATCCTAGATCATTGTGAATTCCCTCTATGTACTACCTGTTTAAGGCTCTAGGAACCTGGGCGAATGGGCTTTCCTGGCTACATCCCTACTTAGCACTGTACTGTTTTTCAAGTCTCCCAATGCTACCATGGAATTATATGACATATTATAATTTGAAGAACATTTTCATATAGGCATACAATTCAAATGCAAGTCTTTTCAGTATTTATTTATTTCACAAGATAATACTTTTTCATTATACTACATAATTCATGTTTAAGAAGATTAATCAGAAGCAGTCACAATCCCACAACAAAAAAGGCTTAAATTGCACCTACTACTATTATAACAGAAAAGCAAACTAATGTATTTAAAACATTTTTTAGAACTAAAAAATAAATATCTGCTTAACTATGAATCATTGGAATATACTCATGAATACATTTCTAGAATATTGGCTTTACAGAACCTTTGCTTGACTAAGGAAGTTTACTTTATATTCCTTACATTTCTTGAGCTCACACTGTTTGAATGGGAGGTAATATGGAAGAAATCCCAGAGCCTTGGATATTAATGCTTAGTCTTCCTTTAATCAACGGGGTAACTGTGGATAAGACAATTTATCTTCTGCTTGCTTAGTCTGCAAATTGTTAACACTGAAAGATTTAACTAGGTAATTTTGTGTAATTTTTTCAAGTACAGCATTCTCGAACTAAACAGACATATTCTTTTCAACTCTTATTCTGGTTTTTATTTTTTTTCTATGATCTGGGTTTCACTTAAGTGATAAGAAAAAAAAAAATGTATTCAGTCACCCAGTGGTATTGTGTGCCAATATACTAGACACATCAAAATATAATTATTTTAAAAAACTAAATTAGGAAAGAGAACTGTGGAGATAAAAATAAAATCATAATTTTGCCTGCAATTTAGGAAAATGAGTAAAAAAGAAACTTTCGAATAATAGAATGTAAAAAGTTAAAGTTGTGTATAAAAGTGCATTTGGTCCATTACTATCTATTGAAAATAATAAATTATTTAAAATAACTGGAAGAAAAGAAATTTCCAGGCAATTGTTTCCATGTAGAACTTAGTTTAGACTTCATTAAATTTTGTGGCCCCCAAGAGGATGCCCTTAATAGAAATTTTATAGTTTCCTCCTGAAAAGCTAAAACTAGCACATGAATTAATCTGCCAGAAAACCTTGAGAGAATACAGGAGCAAATCCAAAGGAAAAAGCAATATTGAGGAATCTGAAATCTTTTTATAATTCTTTGACATCATAATATTAGCTTGCAAAACACCCACTCAGGCTTATTGTATTCAACAGACATTTTATATGATAGCATCTTTGCAATGAAAGAATATTAAACCTGTTTCTCAAGTTATTAAGCACCCTTGTGTTTTAAAACCATCGCTATTTCCAAAACATGTACAGACATTTTGTTGAACTTAAAAAAAATCCACTGTTAATCCCTTTGCCAATGTTTTATTCTAGAACAGAAGGAAGTAATGTAGAGATCATAGTTTCCAGTAAAAAAAGGGTGACTGGAGAGTCTATCATCCTCTTCGTCCTTATCATTTTCTGCAGCCTTCGGTCAATATTAGTTGCGTCTGACACTTTTTAATATGTTAATGTTATACGTCCTTACTTAATACTTGCAATCACCCTAAGAACTGAACATAGTTATTACCCCCATTTTATGTTTCATATACTGGAAAGAGAAGAGATATATGATGGTGTTATAGTCCTGAGAAGCTGAAAGGGGAGAAAAGGAGCCTTGACAGGAGAAAAGAAAAGAGGCTGGGTGTAGTGTAGTGAGCCCTAGAGGGGTAATAATTGGATTTAAGAAAGTTTCTCTCTGATTACTTCAACTTCTCTTTGAAGTAAGGGGCAAATTTGTCTACTTAGAGAGAGGGTAGACAAGGGAAGGGAAGAGGTTTGAGAGTGAGCAGTTGGCTGAGTGAGTTGTACAGAGAAATGTTATTGGGTTGGCAGGCAGTGCTAGAGGAACATTTGCATCTGGTGACCCTATTGTGTGACATTGTTGAGCAAGATTCAGTTACTTGTGTATGTGAGTAAAGTTGATTCAATGTTGGAGCATCAAAGATTCTGCTAGTTGCTAATTATAAAATCTTGGGCTAGTTATTTACCCTCTATAAATCTTGGTTTCCTAATTATATATCCTCTTACAAGACTATTTTGAGGATAAGATGTGTTTATATTTTAAAAAATCACTTAGTTGCTGCACTACTCACAATAGCAAAAGCATAGAACCAACCATGCTGCCCATCGAAACTGGATTGGATAAAAAATTGTGGTATATATACATGATGGAATATTATGCAGCCAATAAAGAAGGACAAACATATGGACTTTGCAGCAACTTGGATGGATTTAAAGTCTATAATACTCAGTGATCTATCACAGAAAAAAAGAACTGAGTATCACATGTTCCCACTCATAAGCGTACCCTGAACACTGACCATAATACTATAAGAAAGGGAATGGCAGTCGCAGGATACTGCCAGGTGTGGAGAAGGGGGTGCGTGTGGAAACAACATCAATAAGGGTACCTGATCTCAAACCAGGCAAAGTGGGGACCAAAGGGAAGCCCAAACTTTACCCGTGTGATAACCACTTGTTTACCTAATCCTGAATTGTACCCCACATCTTTAAAATAAAATTAAAAAGTATTTTATAAAAAACCACTTAAAATCCCTGGTGTGTACTAAGGTTTAATAATAATAATAATAATAGTCATTATTGTTATTATTACTATTTTATCTAAGCTTGAGGCTAAACAATACCTGGCATTTAGTAAGTATCTGAAAGTACTGGTCTACTGAAAGTCACTTGGAATAAACAATAATTAAGCCACAATTTTTTATTACAAGTATATTTCTGGAGAATGATAGAAGATTCATAGCTGTGAATCTTGAAAATGAAGTTTAGGAAAGGAAGCCAGTTCCCATCAGTGACAGTCTCAAGAAATCAAGAAAGCACATGCACTCAAACCCTGTTGAAAATAGATCTACATTTTATTTTTTTCTTTGATTTCCAAAATAGCCATTGGGATGGATTTGTTGAATATTTGAACATATATCTCTTCAAAGAGGTAGCTTCAAAGAAGAAGAGTCTGACAGTATTTCAGGTTGGTGTATTTGATTTCACATTTTCATAATTAATTAATGTTCTTGTCATTTACTTTTTGTTGTTGAACATTGAAGATGAATTTGGCATGAACAAACATGAAAGTCTTTGCCCTAAGGATTTTCATGTAAGCTGACCGCCTACAATCCTGAGTACCATCCATGGCACAGATATCCTTTCAGTATTCTTCTTTATTTCCATGTCCAGGTAGTATATCTTGTAGCACTTTCCACTGAAGTCAAATACGTTTCCTTTTCTCTCTACAAAGCAGAGTACTAAATTTTAATGAGATAACCTCTATCATTCAATTAATTCTTTCATTGTCCCAGCTATTACTATATAAAACATTTCTGTGTTACACAGTTAATAACCATCTAGAAAGGAAAGAACAACTAGTAAATTCTTACATTATCCTCAGTTTAAATGTCACATAAATATATTAAGTGTTTATTTGGGTAGCAAATTATGCCTTAAAGACAAATAAAAACATAAAACTATGTTGTAGTTTCAGAAGCATATTTGCATTTTGTGCTCTTGGACTTCAACTTAGCCAAATTGAAAATAGTTCAGTCCATAATATTATGAAATATAATTTTTAAAAATTAGCATTCATTCATTGGAATTGAAGTATGTCCATATTCGTACACTTTTCTTTGCCTTTGACAGAATTAGGAGATCCATTAGGAGAAAGGCATCAGTGTTTGTCACTTAGAGTACTTTTCTCAGTCTTTTATCCTGCTAGACAGGCTACAACACAGATTTCACAAGAGAAAAAAAACTGAATCATCAAATCTTACCTAAAATATCTTTTGTTGTTGTTTGAACTACAGCTTATTCCCAAATCAAGCAAAGAATCTCTTAAATATAGCCAACAACTACAACACTAAGGAAGAATTTCCTGTGATACTCCAGACAGTTTTATCTTAAGTTGTGAGAAAGTAAGTACTCTTATTTCAGTGGTAGGATCTTACCATACAAAGAGGGAGCCCCCCCAAAGCAAAATTTGTTTATAAAAAAAAATTGTGTATTTATTCTTACATGTTTAAACTTCAGTCACCTTGAAAGTACTCTCTGATGCAATACACCTTATGAAGACATTTTTTCCACTACTCAAAACAGTTTTTGAACTTGTCCATTTTGATGCCTTTTAGTGCTTCTGCTGTTTTTTGTTTCACCTCTTCCACATCGGCAAAACATTTCCCTCGAGAACATTTTTCATCTGGGGAAACAAACAAAAAAGTTGTTTGGGGCAAGATTTGGGTGAATAGAGAAGGTGGAGCATGGGGGTCACGTCATTTTTGGTCAAAAACTGCTGAACACTCAGTAAGTGTGGGCAGGTATGCTCGTAAATCAACCACCATGAAATGGGCAGATGCATGAAAAGAACCTAAAAAAAAAAAAAGAAAGAAAAGAAAGGAAAAAAATCACTGAAGTTGAGCCAGCCTCTCATAACAATGCTAGCTGGTACACTGATGCTGATGGGTTCCTACAACACTTACCTAGTTTACAAAGAGCCTGACCTCCAAAAAATTATTCTGGAGTTTTTTTGCCCCCCGTCCCCATTTGAAGATTTTACAGGTTGTGTGTTGCATCTCCTGCCTTCTTCCTTGTACCTTTCTCTTCTCCAGCATCTGCTAGGTAGATGCCTCTCACCAGAAATCTGATACACCTCCCATGACCTGGAGCAATCCTTCTGAAACAAGATATAACACTGAATTTGCCCATGTCTCCCCCCAAAATGTATACATCACAGAGTGTAATTACTAAACAAGCAGAGTAATTGTCACTTTATCAGGCACAATCATGATTATAATTAATGTAATTATAATTAATCAGGCCAGTGTCACCTTTTGCCAGCCTTATAGGCTTTATATTCAACCATAGCTCCTACGTCAAATCCCAGTTTCCTTCCCTAGACTCCTGCCCCAACTCCAGCCTGATTGTTGAGAGAGCTTTGGTGACTTGCTTTCTTTTAGGAGGTCACCAAAATCCTCTAGATAGATATTAAGAATGGTGGTGTGCTTGCTGACTTTTGAACGTGAGTCATTATTTGTTCCTTCTGAATGGAAGCAATAACTTAGCATATGCAGAGGTCTGACCCCCAAGGCTGTACTTCCACGCACAGCCACTGTTGCAGGTCAGTTTCACCAGCCTTGGTCTTCATGCCTTACTCCAGGCATCTTCTGTGGTTCTTTTGTTCCTTTTTCATAAACCTTGCCTGAGCTAGAGCACAAGGGAAGCAGCTATGCACACTGTTCCAGAGACCCTGGAAGAAAAACTTCATTCTGTTTCTGGTATAAATGATCAAAGAAGTCTCTTAAAATGACCCAAACAATGAGATGCCTACATATAAATGTGTGTGTGTATATATATATATTATGAATATATAAATTTGTCATGATTATCTCTACCATCAACATTGTGAATTCAGTCTAAAACTGAATTAGAAAGGATTATTTCTCTCACGCTTCCCAAAAAATGAATGAACACAGGAAAATTAGAGGGTATGCTCAATTACCAAAATTGAAAATTTTGAACCTCAATTTCTAGGGAACTTGAGTAAAGGTCCTGTTTTCTTTAACCATATTCTGATGTGCAAATTATAGTTTTAGAAATCTGGATGACATCTGAGGGAAGTTTTGTTTTCATATCTTTTTAAACTAGAAAGTCATCATTATGAGAGGCTCTCTGCAGAGGCATAAGATTATGAATCTTATTTTGTTTCTGAATAATTACATAAAGATGTTGCCATACATTTTCCCTGAAGTTTTCAAATTGGAGTTTTCAAAGCCAACTCAAAATATAGTGTTTTTCCCCTTATTCTCCCAATGCTTTGTGATTTCTTCCTCAATGCTCTTTTATTAATTTTGTCCCTTGCAGAAGTCTTTTGAACAACTTTGTAACAGTCAAAAGGCAAGAAGGATTAATTATCCACTCTGACACCTTACTGGATCAATTTGCATCCAATAAGGAATCTGCCAACAAGATGTCAGAAATATTTACAGAAAAATCCTGACACTTCTGACAGCTGGTGGAGGAAGATAATTTGAACTAATATAATCTTGTTGGAGTCTGGTATTATTTGGATGCATATATTTGATGAAGTGTTGTAAGAGCTGACGTTTTCTTACAACCAGTCATAACCATGATCTTTTTTAGAAGACATTGTCTGTATGTCCAAAATAATTGTTCCTTCCAGTTCCAAATTTAATGGACAGATATCAAGACCTCAAGAACCACCATTTACTTTGCAGTTATATCATAATCTGTAGGAACTAAGTAGAAAACCTGTTAAAAGTTGACGGGTCTACAGTGTCTGGCCTTCTCCATAAACCCAGGGAAATATTTCCAAGGGGTAAGAGATATGAGAGTTTAACCAGTCTTTATACTTAAGAAAAATGTCTCTATTGTTATTATTTAAAGTATTCAAGGCCAGGCATGGTGGCTCGTGCCTGTAATCTCAGCACTTTGGGAGGCCAAGGTGGGAGGTTTGTTTGAGCCCAGGAGTTCGAGATCAGCCTAGGTAACATAGCAAGACCTCGTCTCTGTAAACAATAATAACTGAGCATGGTGTCACAAGTCTGTAGTCCCAGCCACTCAGGAGGCTGAATCAGAAAGATTACCTGAACCCAGGAGGTCAAGGTTGTGGTGAGCCATGATTGTGCCACTGCACTTCAGCCTGGGCAACAGAGTGAGACTCTGATTCAAAAACTTTTTTAAGTAATCAATGTGTAGAAAATAAAATTATTGAGATACTGTAGTCTGAATGCCTATGTTCCCCTAAAATTCATATTTTGAAATTCTAATCCTCAAGACGATGGCATTAGGAGGTGGGGTGGACTTTGGGAGGGGATTAAGTCATGACATGAGAAAGCCTCATTTCTATAAGCCAGAAAATAGGCCCTCAGCAGACATCAAGTCTGCTAGTGTCTTAATCTTGGACTTTCCAACCTCTAGAGCTGTGAAAAATCAATTTCTGTTGTGTATAAACTACCCAGTAGATGGTGTTGTGTTATAGTAGCTCAAACAGACTAAGGTATGAGATAATGTGTCTAGTGCTTAGTATAGTATCTGGTACAGATGGACACTGCATAAATGTTTATTATCTTTTCCCACCCTGTGTTACTTTTAAGTAATGGTGCATAGACTTTCATACTGTTCTCTTTTTACAGTCTCCAACCTATGATGAGCTAATGAAATGTCATTATCCCAAGCAGGAACTAAAATCAAAGCACAAAATCATTAATAGGTTTGATAAATGGACCCAAGAATTTCAGATATCAGAGCCCAAACCTTTTTTAAAATTTTAAATTCAGGAAGTACACGTACAGGTCTATTACATGGGTCTATTAAGTGTTGGTGAGGTTTGGACTTATGTTGAGCCTGTCATCCAAATAGTATGCATGGTACCCAGTAGGTATAATAGTTTTCAACCCTCCTGCTCTCATCTTTGTCTGTTAAACCTTTTCTGAAAGAGAAGATGGATAACCAATCTCTTTAAACAGAATAGGAAAAAACTAGATACCCTTACAGGAATAAAGTCCTTAAGCAAGGACTCTGATGATGTTACATTCACTACAGGAAAAGGAACTTTTTTTGAATGATTTGATAAATGAAAATTGCTACCAGATAAGTCTACCAGTTTGTACTGTTCTCCTTAGGGGCTGACAATGTGAGGTATGACTTTAGAAGTAAGGAATCATAGGCAATAATGAATGACTTCAGTGGGAGAAACCAGTTTTTCCCTTGGTCATTTTTGGGGAGTTGTCCTGAGAGATGGCAGAATGACTTCCATATTGCTCACATATGCAGTACTAAATAGAAGATATTAAGGTCAGACAGACACAAGCATCCATAATGCCTTTGTTACTTTATTTCCTAACAGGAAATTCAAGACCTTTACTGGTATAAGATAAATCCTAGGGAAGGATTATTTAAATAATTTTTTAAAAAGTTTCCCCCTATTGGTGTTTTGTTTTGTTTTTTTTTGTTTTCAGTTGGTGTCTCACTCCATCGCCCAGGCTGGAGTGTGTGCAGTGGCACTCTCAAGGCCACCTCAGCATTGACCTGCAGGGCTCAGGCGATCCTTCTACCTCAGCCTTCTGAGTAGCTGGAAATACAGGCGTGTGCTACCACACCCGGCTAATTTTGTTTTGATTTTTATTGTAGAGACAGGGTCTTACCATGTTGCCTAGGCTGGTCTCAAACCTGCGGGCTCAGACAGTCCTCTCGCCTCGGCCTCCCAAAGTGCTGAGATTACAGGCTTCACCTAGTGTTTTTAAAGGAAACTTAACTCAGTGAATTGAGTGAACTGGGAGTTACATTCACTACAGTTATTTCGGTTCTTTCAATGATAAAAGCTAGTGGCTTTCTCGCCATCTACCATGTAAGATGTTTAAGAGTTTTATTTATAGGGCTCTTTATTTAAATTAAGAATTTTGAAATCAATGTAAAAATTATACAAATATGTAGGGCCAAAATTTTCAATGGTCTCAGTTGAACATTATATGTTTGGTTCTGAACCTTCCACAGTGACAGCTAACATTACAAGAGTTAATATCGAACAGACCTAGGCTAATTGCTTAACACAGTAAAATGGTAAGTGATGATTTGGTACCTTCATTGATACAATAAAATTTTGCTTGTGTAACAGGAAGGTATACCTTGGTAGTTTAAATATAGGAATTCTGAATCCAGAGACTATACTTTCATCCATTCATTTGTTCATGTATTAGCTTTTATATTGCATTACAGTTTACAAGCAGTGAAATGAACAGATATTAAGTCCACAGCTTGAAAAGTATTGAAAACTGTGTATGCCTTGACCTCCACAATCAAGATAAGGCATATTTTCATCACCCCAGAGAGTTACTTGCATCCATTTCTAACTAATTCTTTCACACTATCCCATCACTACTGAAACAGATGGAGTTTTTGTTCTTGGTTTGCTTGCCTACTGAGGCTATTACTATTCTAACACCATAGATTAGTCTTGCATGATGGTAATCTTCATACAAATGGAAATTATAGCATGAGCTATTTTGTTTCTGGTTTCTGTTAGTCAACATAGTATATGTGGGATCCCATCCCTGCTATAGTTATTTTTTCTTTTTATTGGAAAGTATTTTTCTATTGTATGGTTATACCTCAATACACTTACCTGGTCTCTTGTTGATGGACATTTGGGTTGCTTTCAGTTTTTTATTGGTATAAATAGTGCTGGTATATGGGTTTTGGTTACCAATAAAAGAAAAACCTAACTCAAATTGGCTTAAAATATAAAGGGACTTATTTAGCTCTTGTATGTAAAAAACCCAGACTTTACTGTGCATGAAAGTTGTGTATGTGTATATATCTATGTGTGTGTTTTCCATATCTCACTCTGCCTTCTGAGATGTTTGCATCTTCCTAAAACTGACTTATTTTGTAATTCCAAATGACTGTTAATATCTAGGGCTATGTGCTTCCTCATTCACATTTAGCAGGTAAATAAATCATCTTTGCTCTAGAACTCCCAGTGAACTGAATTTTACTCTGATTGGCTGAGCTTATCTGACATGGAAATGGGACAGCAACCCCCAAACCAAAGTGTGTAACCAATAAAATGAAATGCTCTCAAAACAAACAAATAATGCTGCTTTAAACATTCTTGTACAATTCTTTTTATGGACATATTTTCTTGTATGTTGAGTAATTTCCAAGAGAAGAATTGCCAGGTAGTATATGTTTAACTTTATAAGAAACTGTCAGGCTGTTTTCTAACATGACAGTACGATTTTACACACCTACCAGAAATTCCAATTGCGTCATAACCTAACTAATACTTGATGTGGCAGAGATTGGCACGCTTACAAATTGATTCCACTGAAGATGTGAGGTGAGATTATACCTGAATCTATAAAAATTATGTTGGGTATTAATTAGTTGGTGAAATAAATGTGGCCAATCAAAAGCTTTACTCAATTTCATGGTTCCAAAAATTTGTTTTACATCTATTGCTTAGTCATCCACAAATTAACTTATTAGCCCTATCTGTCTTGAAAAGTTCAAGACCAAGAACAGAGAAAGAAGAAAATTGGATGCCAAGTTATGAAGAGCAATTGAGGAGTTATTCCAGGATACTCACTTGAAGCTGTACAAAACTGGTATTTCTACCTCAACACTTTTTGCATAATGACAAAATAAAGTTCAGTTCAACCAAAGATTAGAAAACTTATTCTATTACATTCCAGAGTAGATCATCAACCAATATAGCATAAAGACAGAGAGAGTAAAAATATACATTTGAAAACTCTAGTCTGAGGGAGACACAATACGAACTATATTTGCATTATATTTGGATATTTGGATTATATTTGTATTTTGATTAATAATATATTATTATTATATAATATGAGAATAAAACTGTGTGGATGCTCAAATTCACTTGAGGCTTTTGGTTGTAGGTAATGAATATAATTGCCTCAAGCTAGTGTTTCCTTTGAATAAGCCTAAGTCAATTTGGCTAAAACATACACTCATGCAATTATTTCACAAAGGAAATAACTATTAAATAAAGTTTTTCCTAAATTCAACCAATTCTACCCTTTAGTAATGATATTATACAGATTGATATAAGTGGTTTTCTAGTTATTTTATAAAACTTTTAGAAAACTACTATGATTTTTTCCCCCCAAGTTTCAAAAGGACATAATTTAATCTGGCAGGTAAAATTTTGAAGTCAATTTGCACAAAGCATTTAACTATTAGTAAATAACCAGTGATAATCTTTTTGAATCTTCACAATATCAGTAATACTAGTTTTTTTCTCTTAATTGACCACATTATAATCTCTTATTTCTATAGAAAATATTAGTATTTTACCCATCTTGTTTAAAATATTTTTATGTTCATATTCT
Organism: Tarsius wallacei; assembly: GCA_963574415.1. Classification (NCBI taxonomy): domain Eukaryota; kingdom Metazoa; phylum Chordata; class Mammalia; order Primates; family Tarsiidae; genus Tarsius; species Tarsius wallacei. The sequence goes on from CAUYQG010026376.1 coordinate 39,983, forward strand.
CAACTCAGAAACTCCCATAAGAAATTAACAAATTTGAATGCACTATATATATTTTTTCTGTGGTTTTATGCAAGTTCTTGATAACCAAGGGAATAAAAATAAAAAACAGTTTCCTACCACTTCTAACATTTTAGAATATGCCAATCTACATAATCATGCAAATACATTTTAGTATTTATTAACATTCTTTTCATAATCAACAGAGTTTAACTGGCAAAAGAGTGTTTCTAACCAACCAGAGAAATAAGCCTACTTTAAATACCTAAGTTGCCTTTTAAATTAGAAAAACGTATTACATTTTCAATATCCTAGGGCATTCATTGGTATCAGCCTCACCCTATAGACCTTGCTAATTAGCCCCCAAAGGTTCCAGTGAGTGAATTTACAACTGCTTACTCACATGGAACTCCCATTCATCCTCCTTCTCATTTTCTTTCAACTGTTCACATTCCACTGTGGACCTACTGACATTTGTGGTTTCTCTGCAGTCTGTGTTTAGCATATATCATGGCAAGTGAATATCAAAGGTTTTTTTCTCAGAATTAACCATCTCTATCCTAAATAGTTTATTTATGTGAATGAGCTATTATGAAAAGATGATGGCACAGATCTTAACTTACCTTTGCATGAGGTTTCAGTGAGTCATCCTTTCTTAAGGAGTGTAGTTGCTAGATGGTTGTGTCATATTTTTATTGGTTAAACAGTCCTTAAGGATACCCCACTTGAGTATTTATGGCGAGCTTTTAAAAAAGAAGCATAAGGCCTACACAATTGTCACTTATCTTTCCCATAATAAAAATTCTATGTTTTAAACATACTGAAACAGATGGAGATTTTGGTGTTGGTTTGCTTGCTTACTTGTTTTCCTAGAAACAGGGAAGAATGACGAGCAGGGAACTGCTTTAGCAATTTTTAACGATAGGCTGAATGAGCCTGAGTGTCCTGTGTATACCAGAACACAGGCAATGTTTCATCGTTCCAATCAATCATGTGGAGGTCTCACGCAAAGGTAAGTTTCTGAAGGCCATCTTCAGTGATTCTGGTTCTGAATGACTGGAGTGAGACCTAGGAATCTGCACTTTTAACAATATTCCAGCTGATTCTCATTCGAGTGGTTAGACTCATATTTTAAAACACGGATTTTTATCTGTATTGGTCTCTAACAAAATAGAGTGACCACATAAGCTAACTGGCCAGAGGGTGACATAGGGGCTGGCTTGGAGAGAATGCTACTATAAATGTCCAAGGCACTGTCCTGGATTCTTCCTGTCCTCTTTTTATTTCTGATTCACTTCCCCTATATCACGCATAAAATCTACCCTTCGCCTGTATCCAGGAAGGGGAGGGTAAGGATCAGATGTCTCAGAACAGGTCAGGAAATAGGCAAAAAGAAGGACCTATTGACCGGGCTCGGTGACTCAGCCTGTAATCCCCACTTTGGGAGGCCGAGTGAGTGGGTTGCCTGAGCCCACGGGTTCAAAACCAGCCTGGGCAACTTGGCAAGACCTCATCTCTACAATAAATTAAAAATTAGCCGGGCGTGGTAGTGCGTGCCTGTAGTACCGGCTACTTGGAAGGCTGAGGTGGAAGGGTCGCCGGAGCCCAGCGTGTCAACGCTGGCATGGCCGTGAGTGTGACACTGCACTACAACCTAGGCAACGGAGTGAGACTCCAACTCAAAAAAAAAAAAAAGCAGCACCGGTTTTGTGATGAGTTATGATAATTAGTAAACACACAGATCTATCTGTCTATCTACCTCTCTATCTATGGGTTTCCAAAGAAGGTGCTGATGATTGGAGAGTAGGACAGGTCTGAACAGAATAGGGAGACAGCAGCAACAGGGAGAGTGGAGTACAGTCGATCCTTGGACGACACAGGTTTGAACTGTGAGAGTCCACTTAAACATGGATTTTTTCCAGTAAACGTTACACCAAGTGTGCTTGCCTCTCCATCCTCCCCTTCCACCTCCCCCATCACTTCCGCATCTGCCACCTCTAAGACAGCAAGACCAACCCCTCCGCTTCCTCCTCCTCAGATGACTTAACGTGTAGACAACAAAGATGACGACCTTTATGATGATCCACTTCCACTTGATGAATAGAAAACATATTCTCTTTTCCTTGTGATCTCATGAAAACACTTTCTTTTTTCAAGCTGTATGGTAGAGATACAGCGTGTAATACAGATAACATACAAAATATTGGTCATTTCTTCCAGTCAAGAGCGGGCTATTAGTTGTTTGGGGAGTCAAAAGTTATACTCAAATTTTGGACTGTGCAGGGATCTGCACTCCTAGCCCCCACGTTATTCAAGGGTCAACTGTACAGGATTCCTCGAATTGGGCTGTTGCTCTGTGCAAGTAGACAAAATACCACACAAAAGGAATGAGTTATTTTTCTACTTCTTTTCACAGTTAGCATTTGACCACAGTTTGATTTCTCCCAGACCTCACTTAAATTTTAGGCCCCAAGACTGCAAAAACATATAAAGATCAAACCTTTTTAAAAACAGAGTGGTAAATTCTTAAAATGACTCTGCCTCCTAGCTGAGTCTGTAATCACCTTGCCCTTGGTTTTCTTAAGCCCAAGCTAATGCATCAGCCATCCAATTAACACCTCATTTAACTATACACCTGAGGCTTCTGCTTTGGAACTCTATTTTGAAACAATTAGCTCTCCACTGAATAAGGTAGTGTGATTATAATTAGGAGGGAGACACAAAGAACAATGTGATTAAGCCTGTGTGAAAACTTCATAATGAAAGTGGGGGTCACAATGAAGAGAAACAAATGAAGTTAGGATAAGCCAACTTTCTTTTAAACTGCAACGTGTTCTGGAGTGAGACTCCAACTCAAAAAAAAAAAAAAAAGCAGAAGATTAAATTTGGTCTAAAAGTAAAATAGAGAGGATCTGAGATGACACATTTCAGAGGAAACCAAGAAAACACGGGGTTCCAGATGGGAAGAGGCAGGACTTCAGTGACTAGGCAGAGGATTTCCAAATCCTGGGATCCAAACAGGAATGGCTCTGCGCTGGCCATGCCTTGAACCACGCAGACCCTATATCAGTGTGCCATTACATAATGAGTGCCTGGAAAATTATATCACTGGCAAAATGTAGACCCTTTGTGCAGGAAGGAGCATTTGGTATCATGCAGTCCAGTTCTCATCGTTGGTAATTTAGTAAATTAGTGTCCCTTCTCTTGAATCTAAATCACTACTTGCGCCACAACATCAAAAACTCCTGAGACATGAGACAAAGGCCAAGGAAGTATTAAAAAGAGAAAATCACATTTGCTGGAAGCCCCCAACCTCCTCACTGTATCTTCGGAGTGGGCCAGACAACTGACCTAACTTGATATGTCATTTCAGTGTGGCCTTCAGCACTTTCACGCACTTTCAAAGAAACTATAATTAAGGAAATAGAAATACAGCAAGCTAGATAAGCTTCTATTATCTTCTATCATTCTCTGTTTCACCAAGATCCCAGTCAGGTTTTAAACCATTTTACATAATTGCAAGACAAAGACTTCTTTAATAGTATGATCAACATTTTCCAGAACATTCTTATTTTCAGAATACATTTTAATATACATGCAAATTATACAAGTTCTAAGCCTTGCTCAGATATGCTCTAAGACGTTGTGTATTAATGAGGGGGCATATTGTTTGGTTTTAACATTTGCTTCCCCAAAACAACAAAAAGCAGTATTTATTTTGAACTTGATTGTAATAGAAAGACTAAATAATAAATAAGAAAAAAAGGAGGCAATTTTTTTCTTCCAAAACACAAATGTTTAACAACATCAATTAATTAAAGGCATATAAGTTCAGATAGTAAACTTTAAAGTACATTTCAAGCTGTATTTTCTAGTCAACTGATCATTTAAATGACTAGGCTTAAAGAAAATCTTCTGAAACGCTATTCTTTAACATGCTCAAAGTTTAGTAGTCAAATAGTAGTTAGGATAGCTCTTCATGTAGGTGTTAAGTGTGTGTACCTCTTGTTTATATAATGATTTCATATATATTTTCCCTCCATTAAATCCTCCGAACATCAAATCCTCTGAAATAGAAATTCTTAACAGCCTCAGACAAGTTAAAGTGGTCTAAGGTCATTTGTGAGAACTGATAAATATGCTAGGGCATTTAGTTTACGGACAAGGAACAACTGACACTCATAAGTGTCACATTTTCTTTCCTGTAATAACAGGCAGAATTTTATCATTTAGATTTTGTGTAAACTAGCCAAATTTTAGAAAGATTAAAAAAAAAGAAAGAGACTAGTGTTAATAGCTAGGAAAGCATTGATGAAAACATAGAAAAGAATAAACCACACACCTCTCAGGATGGTTATTATTTTTAAAAAGTTAAATGTTGTTGGGAATGTGAAGAAATTGAAACTTTTATACGGTATTGGTAAAAATATAAAATGGTGCAGCAGCTATGGAAAACAGTATAACAGTTCCTCAAAAATTTAAAAATAGCAATACCATATCATTCAGCAATCCCACTTCTCAGTACAGTATATATCTAAAAATTTTGAATTCAGGATCTTGAAGAGATAGCTGCACTTTTATGTTCACTGCAGCATTGTTCCCAATAGGCAACATCTGGAAACGACACAACTGTTCATAAGTAGATGAACAGAAAGATATATAATATAAAAGTTATATATAATTATAATATAGGGTTACGTTATATATTATATGTAACATAAATATAATATATAATTAATGGGTTTAAATACCAGTGCTATCACTGTCTATGTTATCATTATAGATATATTTATATATAATTCAGTTTTACAAAAGAAGGGAATACAGCCATTTGCAACAACATGGATGAGCCTGGAGAACATTATATGCTAAATGAAATAAGTTTGAGACAGAAGGACAAATATTGCATGATTCTATTTATAGGAGGTATCTTTAATAGTCAAATTCATGGAAGCATAGAATGCAATGGTAGTTGCCAGGGATTGGGGGAGGTGGGGGAAATTGGAGCTGTTCAATGAGTACAAAGTTTTAGTTATGCTAGATGAATAAATTCTAGAGATTTTACCCCCCAAGTTTAAAAGGAACCAAATGTACAGAGCTTTACCCCAAGCATACAGGAGAATCACTCATGGAGTATATTAAGTATATTAAGCATATGGTGATGCAGGGCTTGATATGGCAATGCCAATGGAAAAGAAGTCAGTATATATTTGTAAAATTTTAGTAACTATGAGAAACAGGAGAACCTAGGAGTTAAAGATGAGCTCTCTGGACTCCGTCCTCTGGGTTTAGATCCCAGTACTATCACTGTCTATGATGCCTTGAACAAATTACTATGCAGAAAATAATAATGAATACCTATGGTAGGCAGAATAATGGTCCACAAAATATCCACATCCTAATTCCTAGTACCTGTGAATATGTTACCTTTCATGGCAAAAAAGACTTTGCAGATGAGATTAAATTAGAGTTCTTGAGATGGGAAGATTATCTTGGATTATCTAGGTGCCCCCAGTGTAATCACAAGGATGCTTATAAAAGGGAAACAGGACTGTCAGAGTTGGAGAAGGACAGATGCAGCCATAAGAATGATGCTGGTCCATGAGCCAAGGAATGTGGCAGTTCTAGAAACCAAAAGAAAAAAAAAAAAAGACAAGGAAATGGATTCATTCCTAGCACCATTGAGGAACACAGCCCTGAGGACATCTTGATTTTAGCCTAGTGAAACTTATTTCTTACCTCAAAAACTGGAAGATAATAAACTATTGTTTTAAGCCACTAAATTTAAGGTAACATGTTACAGCAGCAATAGGAAAATGGTAATTACCACATAGGTTGATGGGTGTAGTAAATATTTGTAAAGCACTTAAAATGGTGCCTAGAACTTGTTGAGTGCTATGTATCATCAGCTATTATTAACACAAATCTGATTATCTCACTTCTCTGCTTAAAAATCTGCTGTCTTCCCTTTGCTCTGCAAGTGAAATTATGTTCTGAATTATGCCCTATAAAGATTTGTTTGTTTCAGCTCCAGGTGACCTCTCTAAACCTTTCACTGCTATCTTCTCCTCTCTGGCCTCTGCCCGGCCACACTAGACCTGTTCAGTTTTCAGAAAATCAGATGCTTCTGATCCTCAGGATCTTTGTAACAGCTGTTCTTCCAGCATGGAGAGTTTCCCTAGTGTTTATCCTAGCTAAATTCTATCTACATTTCATATATATTGGAGTGGCTGGTTTTCAGAAAGGCTTTTGTTGAATGTAGAAATTCTCTCTCAAAATATTCTACTCCTAATGGTCAATAAGTACTGGAAAACATGCTCAAGATTATTGTCATCAGAGAAATGTAAACCAAAACCATGAAATACCACTGCTTATCAACTAGGAGGGCTAAAATGAATCAGCAGACAGTAGCAAGTATTAGGATGTGCAGATACTGGAAACCTCATATACTGCTAGTGAGATTGTATATGGTGCAACCACTTTGGAAAACAGTTTGAAAGCTTCTCAAAATGTTAAATTAAACACAGAATTACCATATAACCTGGCAATTCTACTTTAGCTATATAACAATAGAAATGAAAACATACGTAAGAACTTGTACATGAATGTTCCTAACAGCATTATTCACGACTACCAAAATGTGATAATAATACAAATACTCATCAACTGATAAACAAAACATAATTTCTCCATACAATAATGCTATTCAACAAAAAGGTATGAAATACTGATACTTGCTACAACATGGATGAACCTTGAAAACATTGTGCTCAATGATGAAAGCCACTATCACAAAGGTAACATATAGTATAATAACAATTATATGAAATGTCCAAAATATGCAAATTCATAGAGACACAAAGGAGTTCATGGTTGCCAGGATCTGCTGGGAGTAAGAATTGGGTAGTGACTGCTGACTATTACTGGAATTTCTTTTTTTCGGGTTTTAATTAAAGTTTATTAGAGAAAGAAGGGAGAAAACAAAGGGTGACATGCTGGAGCTGGCATGGGCAAAAGAAACTGCCTACTGGAGTTTCTTTTGGGGATGTCACAAATCTTCTAAAATCCCAGTGATAGTTGCATAACTCTGTAACTAAATTTTCAACTTTAAAGGGTTAAGTCCATAGTTTGGAAATTATATCTCAATAAAGCTGATTTTTAAAAAAATATTTTAAAAATACCTAATTCTGTCACAGAGTAGCAATTATCACAATTTGTAATCACTCATATACTGCTCATATAAGGTCTAAAAGGCCAGAACCAAGTCCAATTTGTTTTCATTGCTGTGTTGTATTGCCTGTGCCTACTACCATGCCAAGTGTGTGCTAAATGCTCAGTATGTGCTAAAGAACTGGAAAAGTTTATGATTATTGATCGTCTGTGTAAATGACAATGATGATGATGACATTAACAAAGCAGCTTTCAACTTATTCCTAAATGATTAAATGAAAATTAACTTTAAAAATCAGTTCTGTTTCTACATCTTTTAAAACCAAGTTAATCTGGGGTCATCTGACTCCTATCACAACCAAAATTATCCACAATATCATTGGGTAGAAAAGAAATAAAATACCAATTTTATTTATTTTATAGGCACTTCAGGGAAAAGAATGCTTTTGAAAAAACAGCTAATAATTGTGTACAACCTTCAAATATTACATTTATTGAGTTTAATTATTTTAACTGGTGAATGTCTAGCCAGAGAATAAAGTTAAGTAAAATAGTTAAGAAACAGTCATTAAGTGAAATTCACTGCAAGCCCATCATTTCACACCGGGCCATTAATCATTAGCGAGATGCCAACTGTGAATCACATGAATATTTAGAAATGAGAGGACATCATCGATAATATCCAATGTTAATAGAAAATCATCAGATCCATGCTCAACTGCCCACTGGTGATGACCATTGATCTGCTCTTATGGCAGGACAAAGATTATGAATTCTGGATACTACATTAAAGCAGGTGTCTGCATGTGGCCTTTTCAAACACCTGCAAAATATTAATAAAACTCCAGATATATTTGAATACTGGAGAAGGGATTTATGAGATTAAAGAAGGACCTAAGTTGGTAGTCAAGTGCTGAAAACTAATCAGTGGTATGGAGACTCCATTAGTGTAGGCTATTGTCTTAGTTTATTTTATGTTGCTATAACAAAATACGTGAGACTGGGTAATTTATAAAGAAAAGAGGTTTATCTGGCTAACGATTTTGGAGGCTGGGAAGTCCAAGAAGTGTGGTGCAATGATGCTGGCATTTTCTTGGCTTCTGGTGAGAACTTCGTGCAGCATCACAACATAGGGAGGAAGTGAAAAGGAAAGCAGGTGTGCATAAGGAGGCTTGCAGAAGCTGAGCTCACTTACAACAACCTGCTCTTTTGGGAGCTAATCCATTCTCAAGAGTGAGAACTCACTCATGTGGGAGGGCATTGATCTATTTATGAGAGTGGTGTCCATATTATTCAAATATCTCTTACCAAGTCCTACCTCCCAACACTGCCATATTGAGAATCAAATTTTAAGATGAGTTTTGGCAGGGGCAAACTATACCCTATCCATAGAGCCATACCTCAGGTGGTAAATCTGATCCCTAAAGAGAGAAACACAAACTAAATACAGTAATATTTATTCACATTTAAAGGGCTCAGTTACCAACACAGTTCAAAATCTTCTTTGCAAAGGCATGGGAAATCCCACATGCCGTCAAATTGCCAGATTTAATTTTATTTTGTGCATGACAATGACTCTAGGAATCATTTTTATTTGATATTTCCTTTAAAAAAAGAAATTTGATTCACATGGACCTGAGCACTATTTTAGAATGTATACACACTAAGAAAAAAAAGTTTCATCAAGTTAGAGAAAACATAAGAGATTTGGGAAAGAGGAAGTTTGATGAACCCTATAAATATATGTAATAGGCTAGAGATGAGCTTGGACTGATTTACAAACTTTAGAGCATATAGTCCATCACCTATCATTTCCATCTGCACCACAGAGAAAACTCTAAAAATAATATCAGCTGTTTTTCTAGCAAAATCTTAGTAAGACTGATGCAGTGAATAAACATGACCATTATGAATAATACTTTTCCCCAGTTATGTGTGAAGAGACTGAAGTTATCTTATGAATATTACATGATGTTGTACATTTGTGGTGAGACAGCCACTGACTCATGGGAGAAGCAAGGACAAAGACATATCAGAACTAAAAAGAAAATCGGAGTTAAAAATGTGAATTGGAACAAAGCTACTGGAGCAAGAATGTTGATATTCATGCTTAATATAGAGAGTAAGGAGGAGTTGAGTCAACCAAGAAGAAACTGCTGGAGAAATGACTTTTGGAGTTTGATGATGGGCTGAAGGATGAGGAAAGAGCTGATTCAGAAAGCTCATCTTGTATAATCCAGAGTGAGGAACAACCAGTTCTGTTTTGTTTGTGTTTTATTTGCTTGTCTTCAAAGCTGAGTTTGTAGATTCAAAGATAACAGTGCTATTTTAAATCAGTTATTACACTAGATATCCAGTGAGAGAAGTCTACCAAACACCGGCAACTAAGGGAAATAGCTCAGTCAGACAAAGAATAAAATATGTACTGACCAAGAATTCAGAAATCTAGTTGATCTTTGCAACAAAACTATCAACTTATAACTTGCCTGTTTATAACTATTTTGAATAGCAACATTTTTTTCTTCTAAGCATATTCCTCTAATGAAGATAAATATACATAATCTTCTGAAGACACTCCTGGGGAGCTGAGAAAGGAGACTGATGAATTGCTGAAGGATAAGCAAAACTACTACTGAGTTCATCCACTATACAATTGTCCTGTGCTGTGCCTCAAATTTTCCTGTTCTCTTCCTTCTGGATACATGGGGTAATTGCACTTAAGGACAGGAATGGCCATGTCACAATCTTTGGAAAAGAGAATGTGAGTGGAGGTGATATGTGCCACTTCTGGGGAGAAGCATTTAATCATCATTGTGAGATTTTCAGAACATTCATTATTTTTTTGCTGCCATCATCATGGAATCAGGTATTGAAAAAGAGATGCAAAGCTGAGCCATCACACAGAGGACAGCTGCCTGGAGGGTCAGCATACATAACAGAGCACTTTGAGCAAGACTTAAACCCCTGTTTTCAGGCCACTGATATTTGGGGGTTGTTTATTACTGTACCATAACCAAGCCTATTCTGACAAATACAAATTCCAACTTCTCCAGAGACTTAGAATAAACAAAAGAAATATCTTAATTCTGTGGTGCCTTAAATGGTGAACAATTATGGTAGTTTTATAAGATTCCATTGCAACTTTATCACCAGTTTACAAGACACCTTTTATTGTTTTTTATTAAAGTATAACACTTGTATAACTATGTATGTATCTAATAAAGTCAATTACAAAAAACTATTCTACTTACATATATTCACTCACCTCTACTTGCTAGGCTTTCTTTGAATTGCAAGCCCTTTAAAGAAATGCCAGCCGGGCTCGGTGGCTCTGCCTGTAATCCCGCGCCTTTGGGAGGCTGAGGTGAGTGGATTGCCTGAGCCCGCGGGTTCGAGACCCGCCTGGGCAACTTGGTGAGACTTCATCTCTACAATAAGTCAAAAAATTAGCTGGG
>CAUYQG010026378.1:0-20537 GCA_963574415.1 Tarsius wallacei
CTTCCAAGTAGCTGGAACTACAGGCACGCGCTACCACACCTTGCTAATTTTTGATTTATTGTAGAGATGAGGTCTCGCCAAGTTGCCCAGGCGGGTCTCGAACCCGCGGGCTCAGGCAATCCACTCACCTCAGCCTCCCAAAGGCGCGGGACTACAGGCTGAGCCACCAAGCCCGGCAGCAGCAAATATTTAATGAGCAACTGCAGCCCAAGCCTTGCAGGGTACCATAGAGAATATAGCTAGCTGATCGAGTTACCTAGACAATAGGACTAAAACATGTAAGGTAAGAAAAGCAATATAATTCATTGTAATAAATTACGGCTGTTAAAAGAGCTCAGAGAAGATGAATGGGACAGAAGAAGAGAGCACTGTAGGTGGGCTGATCACAGCAGAGGGCTCTCACAAAGAGGAAGTAAGGTTGAGGCGTTGAAAGCTAGCAGAAGCCCAGGCGACCTACCCCATCAATCGACCTACCCCATCAATCGGGGATTGAGCAGCTGTAAGTGCATCTGTTTTGCTGTTAAGGTCTCCTCAGGACAGCCTATCTATATCCCCATCTCTTTCCTAGGGAGAGTAATGACTCCAGGAGAAGTTGACAGTGGTCCTGAGATGTATGCAACATACCATTAAAAAAAAAAAGATACTGTATATTTTCCATAGTATGAACTGCCTCAAGGCGCTGTCATATGCACTATATTCTTTTACATCTCACAACAATCCAGGGGGATATACAGGCGAGGAAAGACAAAAATGGATGGGGACAGAGCCATTCCTAGAGCCCACATCACACAAAGCCCCTGCCTCTCAGGCCTCTGGTCTGCTTCGTGTTGTGAGCATTGTCTATTATGCACTCATCTAAACACAGGGCATTCTTATCACTCCTCTAGCCACTGATCTTTCCTTATAGGAGGGGGTGGAGAGGGTGTGGAATCCTTAAAAGCACTGGGCAGTAAATCTCAAAGCAGAACTTGTTCGTTTTTAAACAAGGACCAGCCAGTTGAACCACAGAGTGGGTGTTGCCATGCAAATTCCATTGCTTTCATGTTGCTCTGTGAACTGAGCCCAGCCAGGACAGCAAGCCGTGGTTTTCTGCAACCAGCTAAGGAGTCTTTGATTAGGTCTGAAGAGGGACTCAATTAGCATCATGGAAACACAGAGCAGATTTCAGAAGGGAAAGGTCAGCCGCAAGCCCTAGCATTTGCTATCAGCCATCTGCCAAGCAGGAAGTGCTACTCAGATCTATTTTTAATCATCTTCCCTAGGCTAGGGCTCCTGGGAGAATTCAGAGACCAGGGATATTCCAAGACAAACATTTAATTGCTACCTTTCTATACACATTTTAAAATAGTCTCTGGATACTCAAGACCAACTTATACACAGAGGCCCAGTTCTTAGGTCCTGTCACTCTGGCCCCTTCACACAGGTCATCTCTGGAAGCCATGGTTGGGGATCCGTCCTTGGGGAAACCACCTAAGACTGTCTGGGATATTACCTACCTCCACATAACATAATAATCCCTACAATCAGCAGGTTCCAGGTATCTGCTTTGTTCCAAGTGACAAGGCAGAGGGGGAGATGAAAGTTTAGGTCCATTCCCCAAAGAGAGAGAGACTGGGGAGGTTAACTGCAAACTTCCTCATCATTCCCATTTCTATTTTAAGCATATTCATTACTTCAGAAAGGTAAATTAAAACCAGTTCATCCAGGCAGTAATCTCATTTGTTACTAAAGATATGAATTGGCTCAAGAAAGGGGAGAGGTTTCAGCTCAATTCCCAAGGACGCAGCCTATGCTGTGGCTAGTCCACCCAGGCACAAGAACATTTTGTCCACCGGTTTCTTCCCCGTCCTGTCTCGCAGCAGCACTCATGTCTCAGTTCACCCCAGCCTGAGGAATGAAACATCTCTGAGTGGTCTGGACAGGGAGTCTGGCACAGCCAGGGCAGATTATGCAGAAACAGAGCCTGGCTCAGGCGGCTCCTGCATTCTCCTGGCCCACACACTGAACACAAGAGTTTCCTTGTCTCTTGACACTTATAAACTTTCAGCCTCCAATTTCCACCCCAAGGTAAAGCCTGAACATATGGACAATTGTGTCCTGGCCAAGCCAAGTTCCATCTGCCAGTAAAGGACTGGGGACAGGCAGCTGGCCACCGCGCAGAGCCTGCCCCATCCAACTCTACACTGGAAAACTGCTGGGTCCCCTCTGCCCGCTGACAAAGGGGCTCAGGGTTTTACCCACCTCTCTACCTTCCCTCTTCCCTCCTCTTAGGAGCTTATCTGTCAGCGAGCAGACAGTGGGAAAGCTAAGCCGAAAGGGCACCTTGGCTGTAGGATCTTCACCTCAGGATGTGAAATAGGAGACTGGGTATTTGGGGCAACTTAACACGGGCCAGAGCCCAGCCAGAGGACCAGGGAAGAAGGGACAGGCTAGACAGGCATGTGCTTCACAGGAGCTCTGACTCCAGTGGCTGGGGGCTCTCCCCCCATGCCAGGAATTCTGCTCTAGTGAGCTAGAGCACACATGTCCCTGAAAAAAAAAAAAAGAAAGGGCCACTGCACAGGGTCACTCCCCCTGACCCAGTTGGACCACACATTAATTAGGACTTCTGAGCCTTGCTGACTCCTGAGTTTCTCTTCTTGTCTGGTTTCAGGAGAGAAGGGAGTTAATCAGCAAACAGTTTAAGAAAGGCTAACTCTCTGCCTCTGCTGAGGCCCACCTGTGCTTTTCCCCCAGCTCTTCTGTTTGCCATGGCTCTGGGGGCCAGAAAAGCCTACTGAATAAAAAAAAGCAGAAGAGATCTGGGGCGTCCCCCAGGAACAGGAGGTTACCTAGAGATTGCAGAGCAAGCAGACAACCTGGGAAGGACCAAGATGAGGGTCTAGGCTGGGCTCCTCTGCTAATTCAGAGCAAGAAATAGGCCCTGCAATAGAGCAGGGACCTTGCCTCATCCAAAGTTTTTAAAATGGTGCCACTGACTCTCCGTCAGCAGGGCCCCACATTGTTTTCCCATTAGAGTGATGAGATTGTAGGAAACTATGTGCACTGTCTGGCTTGGTCACCCTGTAACTTATGGTAGGAACCTGTGGGTGCTAGATGGCTGAGGTTCAAGTCTGGCCTACAGAATGGAATTCTCCTTGCAGCTAACTGACACCACAGTGTCAATTAGACCTCATCAATTAACAAAGTGCCTCAACCCCTACACTCTCCATACCAAATGGGCCACCATGCCAATTCCTTTTCTCTAACACCCATTTCACAGCAGTCATTCCAATTATCTTACCCAGGGGGTAGGCAAACCAGCATAAGGGCCAAAGAAGGTCTCCTACCTGTTTTGCAAATAACGTTTTTCTGGAAAACATTCGTGTTCATCTATGGCTGCAGAGCTGAGTTGAGACTATAGCCCAGCAAAGCTCCAAGTACTTAATATCTGGCCATTATAGAAGTCTGTGGACCCTTGGATCTAGCCCAAAGAAAAGGAAATCAAGACTACAAACAGCCCCTCCCTTCTGGGTAGGACTGGCTACCCCTACTCTGGAAGTTACGGGACCAACTGACTTTTGAATGAAGTCATTTCTTTTTTTAGCACTGGTTACAGGCCTGGGATTCAAGAGGAAGATCCGCCTGTCAGTGACATACACAGGAGCCCTAAACACCTAGCACATGGCCTGGCACATAATGGCACTCAATTAATGTGTATTGAATAAGTAAACATAGGCATAGGAAGTCAGCCAGTCTGGGCCCTGAACAAAGTCCATCTTCCTCCTGTCAGTTTCAAGGTGACCAGTCACACAGGTGCCTGGCAGCAGCCTGGTGACCTAGATTTGTCAGACCTTATCTTATCGGCTTTCCTTCCTCATGTATTTACCCAGAACCTACCCCCACAGTGCACAGGGCAGGCGGGTCTGTTTTTATAGAGAAGGAGACAGACAGAGAGGAGCTCTCCTTCTCCACATATACTTTGCTTTTTTCCTTTTCTTTGCTGAGGGGAGAATCAAGAAATATGGGGGCTTCAAGTTTGAAAGAACTCCATGAAATCTAGTTTCCCTCGCTTCCTCTCTCCTCAGGCTTGCTAGGTGTATGTGTCTGGGATGAATAAAGGCCTCCTTGGAGCCCTACCTGTCATTTGGAACATCCAGCAGCTAAAGGGAAGAGGCCAGCTGTGGATAAAGCTGGGCAGTCACAGCCGGGCTCAGTGGCTCAGCCTGTAATCCCGCGCCTTGGGAGGCTGAGGTGAGTGGATTGCCTGAGCCCGCGGGTTCGAGACCCGCCTGGGCAGGCAAAACCTCATCTCTACAATAAATCAAAAAAAAATTAGCCGGGCGTGGTAGCGCGCGCCTGTAGTTCCGGCTACTCGGAAGGCTGAGGCGGAAGGATCGCCGGAGCCCAGCAGGTCGAGGCTGCGGTGGCCGGAAGCGGCCACTGTACTCCAGTCTGGGTGACAGAGTGAGACTCCAACTCAAAAAAAAAAAAAAAAAGAATCAAATACTTATATCATCAGAGTCCCATAAGGATATGAGAATTTTTTTAAAAAGTAAAAGAATATTAACAACAGTGTCTAATGAGCATATGTAGAACTCCCTACCAACAACAACAAAAATATGTTCTTTTTTTCCCAAACATCCATGGAAGATTAATCAGGATAAACTATTTTCTGGATCATAAAATGAACCATAAAAAATTTAAAAGAAGCCGGGCTCGGTGGCTCAGCCTGTAATCCCGTGCTTTGGGAGGCTGAGGTGAGTGGATTGCCTGAGCCCAGGGGTTCGAGACCCGCCTGGGCAACTTAGCGAGACCTCATCTCTACAATAAATCAAAAAATCAGCAGGGCGTGGTAGCACGCGCCTGTAGTTCCAGCTCCTCGGAAGGCTGAGGCGGAATGATCGCCGGAGCTCAGCAGGTCGAGGCTGCGGTGGCCGGGAGCGGCCACTGCACTCCAGTCCGGGCAACAGAGTGAGACTCCAACTCAAAAAAAAAAAAAAAAAATTTAAAAGAATTAAAATGATGCACAGTGTGTTATTGTACACTAGAGACACCAAAGTAGAAAAATATAAAAGAGGAAAATATCAAAACATGTAAACATCAAACAACAATCTTCTACATAGTACATTGGTCAGAATAAGTCTCAAAGGAAATTTTAAAAATGCATATTAAATATACAACATACCAAGATGTGTAGGACACAGCTAAAGAACTATTGAGAGAAAAATTTTGTAGCACTAATTGCTTACACGAAAATAAAGGTCCAAATCAACAACCTATGTACCTACCTCAAGAAATGTGATAAGAATAGAAAAATAAACCTAAAGCAAGTGGAAAACAAAAATAGTGGCAAGCCCCTTGGGTCCCCTCCCACCGGTAGCTTTTCTGTCCTCTCAATAAGTTCTGCTTTCAAAAAAAAAAAACAGAAAAAGAAAGAAAGAAAAAATCAATACAATTGAAAATAAGAAGCAATAAAATAAATAAAAAGCTTCCCAGTCCATGGCGCATCCGGCGCCTGCGCCCCCTGAAGGGCCCTAGTTATTCAATCAGATTAAGAAACCTCCATCAAGACCAATAAATAAAAAAGAAAAGACACATTTCACCAACAATAGGAACATAATAGTGTATATCACTACATATCTTACAGCTATTATAAAGATCATAAGGAAATATTTTGAACAATTTTTTACCCAAAACACTAACAACTTAGAGGGAATGGACAATTCTTCAAAGACTACCAGCTTCCAAAACTCAACCTAGATGAATAGGCAATCTGTTTTGCCCTATAACCTTAAATAAATTAAATTTGCAATTAACAAATATCTTCAAAGAAACATCTAGGGCAGATGCTTTTACTAGAGAATTCTACCACATGTTAAAAAAAATCATGGGACCAATCTAAGTATCCACCAGCAATGAACTGGCTAAAGAAAATGTGGAATATGTACACCATGGAATACAGCCATAAGAAAGAATAAAACCATGTCCTTTGTAGCAGCATGGATAGAGTGGAAGATCATCCACACTGAACTGACACAGAAACAGAAAAACAAAACTGCACGTTCTCACTCATATCCAGGAGCTAAATGGTCACAAATATATAAATAATAAACCCTGGGGGCATCAATAAGAGAAGAGATGGAGAGGGAGACTACGGTTCCGAAATTACCTATGGAGTACAGTGTTCACTATCTGGGGAATGGGCCACCTGAGACCTAATCCTCACCACTACACAATATGTACAGGTAATGGACATGCACATGTAATCCTCGAATCTAAAATAAAAATGAGAGAGAGAGAAAAAAAAAGAATCACCAGTAAGTTTGCACAATCTCTTCCAGAAAATACAAAAGGGAACAATTGTTTTCCACTAGGAAAATGCAAATTGAAACACAAATGAGAGATCATTGCATGCCTATTATAATGTCTAAGTTAAAAAATGGTGACAAGTGGCTGAGCATTATGGCTTACACTTGTAATCCCATTACTTTGGGAGACTGAGGACAGAGGATTGCTTGAGCTCAGGTGTTCGAGACCAGCCTGAGCAACTTAGCCAGACTTCATCTCTAAATAATATAAATTTTAAAAGTTACCTGAGTGTGGTGGTGCACATCTGTAGTCTCAGCTATTAGGGAGGTTGAAGTAGAAGATTGTCTGAGCCCAAGAGGTCAGGGTTGTGGTAAGCCATGGTCATACCACTGCCCCCCAGCCTGGGTGACAGAGTGAGAACCTGATTTTTTTTTAAAATGGTGACAACAGCAAATGCTGGCAAATATGAAGAGAAGCTGGCTGCTCTGGAAATATTTGGTAGTTCCTATAACAAATAAAAAACAAACAAACAAAAAATCCACCTAAACATGCAACTACTAGCAATTATACTCCAGGGCATTTATCCCACAGAAGTTAAAATGTATGTTTGCAGAAAAGATTGTATGTGTATGTTTACAGCAGTTTCATTTATAATAGTCAAAATCAGTTTTCAACGCCAATGTCCTTCAATGTATGAATAATTAAACTGTGGTAGATCCATACTATGGAATACTATTTAGCAATGAAAAGGAATTATGGAAATCACAACATTTTTTATGGATTTCTTGGGAATTATTTTCAGTGCAAATTTCAATAGGTTATATACCATATGTTTCCATTTTAAAGGATAAAACTGTAGAAAGAAATGTTCAATTAGTAGTTGCTAGGGATTGACGGAAGAGGGTCACAGAGAGTGTGGGTCATTGTACAATAGCCACATGCATGATCCTTGTGGCACTGTACTGTTCAGTATCTTTACTATGGTAGTGGATACATGAACATACACAGGTGATAAAATTGCATAGAACTGGTTACACAAAGAAATTAGGGATACTGGGAACATATGAATAAAATGAATATAGTATATTTCTGTCAATAACCTGGTTGTAATATCTTGCTGTAATTTTGCAAAATATTATGATTGGGGAAAACTGGGGAAAGTGCACAAATGATTTTTCTGTATTATGTCTTACAACTGGATGTGACTCTACAGTTACTTTAATTTTAAAAACTATGTTTATTATCTGCCATCTGAGTTATGGTTAAAAAAAACAGTTTTACTAAATATTTGCTACTGAATAACACTTTTTCCCCTTCAAGCTTCTTATAACTGTTTCCTTAGTGCTTCTTTCCTGGTTCCTAAGCTAATGTTATACTGATGTGAGTATGTGTCTGTGTGTGTGTGTGTGTGTGTGTGTGTGTGTGTGTGTGTGTGTAGTGGCTGTTATGGCAGTATGCCATTGATCATCATGTTCCAAGTCCCTCACTACAGAAGGACCCTGATGACATAGCAGTCACCTGAACAAGACGGTTGTCACAGAAAATCAAGCAGTGGCTCCCCAGCTTGTCCCATAGTGACATGTATCACTCAGAATCACATTTCAAGGAACATGGCCTCACCCAGGTGCAGGGAGACAGAGCAGCCATATCCCATATTCTAAGGTGTATTGAAACTAGGAGAAGTGGAAATATTTGATAAACTTCCTTTCCATTGTGCTAAAGAAATATAATTTTTTTTTTGTATTACTGTCATGATTTTAACAAACAGACCATCCATCTTCTTTAATTTACTAAAGAATTCCATTAGGCCAAAACTACTCTAACTGCATCATGATGTGAGAAACATAGAGATTGTGGAGATTAGTGAAGTGGGGGAAGATGAAGATAAGTACTTTATCTGAGACAAACTAACACTGATACATAATGAAGGGATACTTAGGAGATATGAGAGAAATTGAAGAAAGGGAATTTTTGGTAGTGAAATTGATGGATGTATTGGAGAGTGAAAAGATGGTCAGTGGTTGGATTCCGATGATAATGTTGAAGAGATAAAACCCTAAGAACTAACTCTCTCTTCCCCCTTCTCATCTCTCCCTCTCTCTCTCTCTCTCTCTCTCTCTCTCTCTCCCTCTCCATACACACTCACACACATACATACACATTCACTAACACACACTTTAAAACACAGTGCTTGTATGTTATTTACATTGGCATTGAGAACATAGTCCCTGATCAGGGTAGAAGAGAGGGCTGAGCAAACATCAGAAATAAAAGCCTCTCCCACTGCCATTGAGTAACAGAACTAAAGAGAAAAGAGATCTGGCACAAATGAGGAAAAACCAATAGAAGACCACAAGCAGTTTCCAGTGTAACAAAAAGAAAATACCTGAAAAAAAGACCTCAGAGCCCAAACAATGGAAATCACCAACAACTGGTCCCAGAATACTACAAGGATTAGAGAATGTATGGAAAGAGTGAATAGGGCTCAAGAAAGACAAGGTACAACATTGAAAGAACTTGTAACAGAGATTTTGGCCATAAAAATTTCATCTAGGAAATAAATAACAAGAAGACAATCAAGTAAAGCAGAATTAATCAAGCAGAAGAAAAAAATCACAGAACTTGAAGACCAGAACATAGAATTAATCTGATCTGTAAAAAATATAGAAATAAAACCCAGAAAGAAAAAACAAAACCTACAAGAGATGTGTGATTATATCAAGAGGACAAACCTATGCCTGATTGGTATCCTAGAAGAAAAGAAAATGGAGAACATCTTGGAGCAAGTATTACAGGAGGTTATCCAATAAAACATTCCCCATCTCACCAAAGATGTGTTCATCCAAGCACAAGAGATGCAGAGAAGCCCCACAAGACATCAAATGAGAAGACCAACCCCTAGACACATAGTAATTTGCCTACACAAAGTAAGCACAAAAGAAAAAATTCTAAAGGCAGCAAAAGAGAAAAGTCAGACACCTATTCGTGAAAACCAATCAGAATAGCAACAGACCTACCAGCAGAAACACTACCAGCTAGAAGGGACTGGAGTATGACATTCAAAGTCCTCAAAGATAAACAACTTCAACCAAGAATTTCCTGCCCAGCCAAGCTCAGCTTCATCAGCAATTAAAATCCATCCCACACATCCAATCCCTGAGAGATTATGCAGCTTCCAGACCAGCTCTACAGAAAATGCTTAAAAAGGTATTAAACACAGAAGAAAGAGAAAAAAAAAAGAATGACCACATACTTCCCAAGAGAATAGTAGAACACAGAATAAACAGAGAATATATCACAACAGCAAACTTGAAGTACACATGTACATCAACTACAAAGCAAAAAGAAAACAAAGAAAAAACTTTATAAGAACCTCATGATGGGGATAAACTATAGCATCTCAATAATCAACCTGAATGTGAATGGACTAATTGAACCACTGAAAGGGCACAGAATGGCAAACTGGATAAAAAACCATGAACTAATTATTTGCTGCATCTGTGAAACTCATCTCACCACAAGCAATGCACACAGGCTCAAAGTTAGAGGAGGAAAAATGAGTTTCCAGGCAAATGGATCACAAAAGAAGGCAGGAGTCACAATCTTAATATCAGACAAAACAACTTCAAGCTATCAAAAATTTTAAAAGGTACAAAAGGACATTACATACTGATAAAAGGTTCAATCCATAAACAAGAAATATCCATTCTAAACATATATGCACCCAACACAGGAGCAGCAGAATTTATAAAGCAACTCCTAAGTAAACTAAAAAATATATTGACTCTAACACTATTATAGTTGGGAACTTAAATACCCTGTTAACAACCCTAGATAGATCATCAAGGCAAAAAATCAACAAGGAGATCTGGAATCACAACATGATGTTCAATGAAATGGACTTAATAGATACCTACAGAATATTCTATACAACGACCACAGAACATACATTCTCCTCACCACCACATGGAATGTATTCCAAGGTAAATCACATTCTTGGCCATAAATCAAGCATAAACAAATTCCATAAGCTTAAATAAAAATACTCCATAAGGTGGAATAAAAATGAATATCAACACCAACAAAATTTCCTCAAAACCCACAGAGACATGGACACCAAACAGCATGGTGCTGAACGAATACTGGGTCAATGTCGAAATCAAAATAGAAATTAAAAGATTCCTGGAAATAAATGACAATGAAGAAACATATGACCAAAACCTCTGGGATGCCATGAAAACAGTTCTAAGAGGGGAATATATAATCTCTACAAACACACATGAAGAAAATGGAAAGATCACAAGTTAACAGACTAACAAATCACCTAAGGGAGCTGGAAAGACAAGACTACCAAAACCCTAACATTAGCAGAAGAATCCCGATCACCAAGGTAAAAGTCCAAATACAAGATATAGAAGACAAAAAGATCATAGAACAAAATCGACAAAACAAAAAGCTGGTTCTTTGAAAAAGTTTACAAGACTGAAGGACCCCTAGCCAGAATGACAAGAATAAGAGAGAAAAAGCCCTAATAAACACAATCAGAAATGCAAAAGATTAAATTACAACTGACCCCGAAGAAATACAAAAGATTGTCAGAGATTACTATGCACACCTGTATGGAAACAAACTTGATAACCTAAATGAAATGGAGGACTTTCTGACACGACACAACCTCCCAAAGTTGAACAAGAAGATACTGAGACACTAAATAGACATATAACAACCCAGGATATTGGCTCCATCATAAGAAAACTACCTACCAAAAAAAAAAAAAAGTCTTGGATCAGATAACTTTCCAGCAGAATTGTTCAAAATGTAAAAGAAGGAGGTGATACCAAGATGGAATTCTCCCAAAATCATTTTATGAACCTAACATCACACTGATACCCAAACTGGATAAGAATCACACACACAAAAGAGAACTATAGGAAAATATCCCTAATGAACATAGATGCAAAACTTCTCAACAAGATCCTAGCAAATCAGATCCAACAACACATCTCAAAAATCATCCACCATGACCAAGTAGACTTCATTCCCAAGATGCAGGGCTGGTTCAACATTCACAAGACCATAAATGTAATTAAATACATCAACAGATGCAAACACAAGAATTACGTGATTATATAATGTATATATATATTTTGATAAAGTCTAACACCCTTTCTTGACAAAAATACTCTAATACCTAGGTATAGAAGGAACATACTTCAAAATAGTAAGTACCATCTATGATAAACCCACAGCCAGCATATTGATAAATGAACAGAAATTGGAAACATTTCCACTGAAAACTGGAACAAGACAAGGCTGCCCACTCTCACTTCCTTTGTTTACATTGTGTTGGAAATCCAAACTAGAGCAATTAGACAAGAGAAGGAAATCAGGAGTATCCAAACAGGAAAAGAGGAAGTTAAGTTATCCCTCTAAGCTGATGATGTGATCCTATCCATTGAAAATCCAAGAGAATCTGTCAAAAATTTGCTTGCACTGAAAAAGATCTTTGACAAAGTCTCAGATACAAAATAAATTTGCAAAAAAATAGTCACACTCTTATACACCAACAACAAGCAGGCAGAGAACCAAATAAAAAGCACAATCCCATTCAAAATAGCCACACACACAAAAAGAAATACTTCTGCATCTTCGTAACCAGAGAAGAGAAAAACATTTACAATGCAAACTGCAAAACACTGTTCAAAGAAATCCAAGAAGACACAAACAAATGGAAGACTATTCCATGCTCATGGATTGAAAGAATCAACATTGTTAAGATGTCTATCCTACCAAAGGCAATCTACAGATTCAATGCAGTATCCATTAAAGTATCATCATCATTCTTCTCAGACCTGGAAATGACAACACAGAAATTCATATGGAAACATAAACAACCATGAATAGCCAAAACAATTCTTAGCAAAAGAAAAATGTGTGAAGTATCCACTTCCAGACTTCAAATTTTACTATAAGGCTACAATAATCAAAACAGCCTGGTATTGATACAAGAATGGGCATATGGACCAATGGAACAGGATAGAAATTCTGGAAACAAAAACCTCAATTTCTCAACCAACTTATCTTTGACAAAGTCTCCAACAACACCACTGGGGAGAAGAGAACCTATTCAGTAAATGTTGCTGGACAAACTGGCTGACCACATGCAGAAGATTGAAACAGAGCCCCTACCTATCTCCATACAAAAAAAATCAACTCTAAATGTATCAAAGACCTAAATGTAAAACCTCAAACTATAAAGATCTTAGAAATTGCAGGAAACACCTTATGGAAATTGGAACTGGCAACCCATTCCTGATCAAAACCCCAAATGCCCATGCCATAAGAGATAATATAGACAAGTGAGACCTCATCAAACTAAAAAGCTTCTGCAAAGCAAAAGAAACCATCAAGAGCACAGGGAGACAGCCCACAGAATGGGAACAAATATTTGCCAACTGTATATCTGGTAAAGGTCTAACATTTAGGATCTACAAGAAACCCAAACATGCCAAAAGGAAAATACCAAACTGCCCCATTAAAAGTGGGCAAAAGACAAATAGACACTTCTCAAAAGAAGATGTGCAGGCAGCCAACAGACAAATGAAAAAGTGCTCAGCCTCATTCATCATCAGATAAATCAAAACCACATTGAGACCACCTAACCCCAGTAAGAATGGCCATCATTAACAAAACATACAGCAACAGACGCTGGCGAGGATGTGGAAAAAAAGGAATGCTTCTACACTGCTGGTGGGAATGCAAACTAGTGCAACCTCTTTGGAAAACAATGTGGAAATTTCTTAAAGAACTAAAAACTGACCTTTCATATGACCCAGCAATCCCCCCACTGGGAATATACCTGAAGGAACTCAAATCATTCTACAAAAAGATACTTGCACATGCATGTTTATTGCAGTATTATTCACAATAGCAAAAACATGGAACCAATCATGCTGCCCATCAAAACTGGACTGGATAAAAATAATGTGGTTCATATATACAATAGAATATTACACAGCCATAAAGAAGGACAAACATATGGGCTTTGCCGCAACTTGGATGGATTTAGAGTGTATCATACTTAGTGATCTATCACAGAAACAAAGAACAGAGAGTACCATATACTCTCACTCATAAACAGACTCTGAACAATTACCATAATACTTTAAGAAAGGGATAGCAATAGTGGAATACTGTTGGGGTGGGGATAGCAGGGGAACACAACATCAGTAAGGGTACCTGATCTCAAACCAGGCAAAGTAGGGACCAAAGGGAGGCCCAAAATTTACCTGTATGATGAGCATTTGTATCCCTAATCCTGAATTGTACCTCACATCTTTAAAATAAAAAATTAAAAAAAAAACAGCAAAAAAGAAAAAGTTAAACATACTAATAAGTAGAATTTATATTCCAATATGCTTCAGTATTCATAAATATGCATTTTTTTTAAACTTATCAGACTTGCCTTTATTCAACCTTGACGAAGAAGAGCATATCCCTCTTTCAATGCCCAATTAAATTGCTATTTTTTCTTATGGATTATTTGGACTACAACTTGTCAACCCAGTGTAATTACTGGATTTAGTTGATCCACTATGTCACAACCTTAGCATATTTTCAAATAAAGTAATTGCTATTTTTACTTTGTTTCACTTATTACCTATATAACTTTTTAAAACGTTTGTCAAACAATTACTCAAGGAATACACAAACAACACTGATTCTGGACATAGCTTTCAATACTTTGTCGCTGTAGACTTTATTCCATGGGATTTATTTTCTAGATATCTACCTCTTCTACTAATTAAGACTAGGCCAAAAACTTTGATGTACTAACTTTTAATGCAAAGTTTTTAACAAATAAAGGAAAGAATGCAGACTCAGAGGAAAGGTAAAAGAAGACAAATTGAATGCCATTTCAAAATGTGCACATATTTCAAAACAACATATTGTGCATGAAATACATATTCATTTTTATTTGCCTATTACAAAATCAAGAAGGAATTTGAAGGAGTAAAGGAGCATTTTGTAAGGAGATATATAAATTCATAAGAGACAGTTTCTGCCTTTGAGATAATATTATTATAGTATTACTGGTCTAAATAATTTCAAAATGTGAGTAATATAAAAAGTAAAAGAAGATGGTAGGAAATCATATTTTGATGTAAACAGTATCTCTCTCTCTCTCTTTCTATATATATACATATATATGCATGCATATACATATATATAATTCAGCACTACACTTTCTACCAGTGATTTAGTAATTCCGAGCTACTTTCAGTTTTCAAAATATATTCTTTCTTGCTTCTCCATGCTTTTGATGAGTGGCTTCATATGCATCAATGTGCTGGCATGGTGTGGTTTTGTTTGTCTCCACCAGATTTCATGAGTGAGGGTGGTATCAGACTCATCCTTTCTTGCAGGACTGGAATACTTTGTAAGTATGGAGTCACTAGTTGCAGAATATGTGAACAATGGCTTCTCTTACTAGTAATGGAAAACGATGAAGGTAAGATGTGCCCTATATTTTCTTATGGATTTCTTAGCATCTATATCTATCCCCATCTTTATTCAGCCTCCTATGTCCTCATTTGTCATTCGTTTCCTAGTTTTTTCATTAAATATATTCATTAAACACACAAACAGGACAGTTAGAGAACACCATACATAGAAGATAGGTAATATTTCTTGTTCAGATGCATTCAAGTTAAGACAGAAATAGGAAATCACTTTTATGAGACAGATTTATAGTGTAATATTCCTTTTTTTTCTAAAAAAAATCTTCATACAGAACAAACTCTTGTCTGTAGATGAAATATTGATGTTATATTTTTGAAGGAAATAAAAATACTAGCTTACAAAACTAGCTAAAGAAGTGGACACAGAATTGGTGGAAAGAGAGACTGACATTCTTTTTGAATGAATGTGGAGTACATGTGATGAGATATCAGTGCTTATGGTTTAGAGTGAGGATGGCTGTTCTGGTCCCAGTTTGTGTCTGTCATCTGGGAAGACATAATTTAGAGTGAAAAAGTGAATGTAGTCAAGGCCAAGAGAACACTGTCAGACACTGGATCCAATAAACCAGTGTGAAGACATAAGAAGTAAACATTGTGTGCATAACACAAGAGTCCAAAAACACGTTACAGGTGAAGGACGCATCTGGTGAAACAAAACAGCTCAAGATACAACCTTAAATAAATCATAGAAATTTAGAATCCTCTAAAGTTTGCTCCATATCTTTGTATGTTTCCTAGTAGGGGAGGACATAAGCTAGTTTTAAAGGTACAGGGCAAGACAGGACAGAATTTTTTGGGCAAAAGGGGTTTTGTTTTTAAAACATACTATTTTAAATAATAGTATTAAGCTCCTATTCTGTTTCAACAATTGTATTAGAGACCAATCCAAAAATGTAAAGACTTCCCAAGGTTGCAGAGAAAGAGAATTCAGAGTCCAATTAATCATGTGCCATAAATATGTGACACACGCTGTCTGCAATGATGAACAGGCAAATGCATGACTCACATCTCAAGAATTTAAGAAGACAGAAAAGGAGGAGTGTGTTACAGAGTGGTGACGTCCCAGAAGCAAACTTCATGTAAAAGAATGTCTTTTCCATATTCTTTCATAGAGAACTTTCTCTTCAGGAAGATGAAGAAATTATTTATTTGTTTGTTTGCTTGTTTGTTTTATTTTATTTTAAAGATGTGAGGTACAATTCAACGTTAGGCATACAAATGATCATTGTGTAGGTAATGTTTGGCCCTCACTTTGGTCCCCACTTCACCTGATTTGAGATCAGGTACCCTTATAGAGGAGATGTGACCCCACCTCCGCTGGCAGTTTTCTACTACTCCCAATCCCTTTCTTATGGTATTATGATAA
The DNA here is from genome assembly GCA_963574415.1 of Tarsius wallacei. Classification (NCBI taxonomy): domain Eukaryota; kingdom Metazoa; phylum Chordata; class Mammalia; order Primates; family Tarsiidae; genus Tarsius; species Tarsius wallacei. The sequence continues at coordinate 16,180 of CAUYQG010026378.1, forward strand.
TAGTTCAGGGTTCGCTTATGAGTGAAAACATGTGGTACTCAGTTATTTGTTTCTATGGTAGATCACTGAGTATGATAGACTCTAAGTCCATCCAAGTTGCTGTGAAGTTCATAATTTTGTCCTCCTTTATTGCTGCATAATATTCTATTGTGTATGTGTTCCACATTTTTTTTTTACTCCAGTCCACTTTCAACAGGCAGCACAGTTGGTGCCATGTTTTTATTATGAATAATGCTGCCATAAACATGCTTGTGCAGGTATCTTTTTCATAGAGTGATTTGAGTTCCTCTGGGTATATTCCCAGAAGGAAGATTGCAGGGTCATATGGAAGGTAGATTTTAGATCTCTTAGGAATTGCCACACTGTTTTCCACGGGGTTGTACTAGTTTACACTCCCACCAATAGTTTAAAAGTGTTTGCTTTTCCCCACATCTCTCCAGCATCTGTTGTTTTTTGAGTTATTGATGATGGCCATCCTGGCTGGAGTTAGGTGGTATCTCAATGTGGTTTTAATTTACATTTCTTTGATGATTAGTGGGACTGAGCATTTTTTCATGTATCTGTTGGCTGCTCAAATGTCTTGTTATGAAAAATGTCTATTCATGTCTTTTGCCCACTTTTTAATAGGGCAGCTTGTTTGTTTTCTTTTTGGCACGTTTGAATTCCTTGTAGATTCTAGATGTTATGCCTTTGTCAGATACACAGTTGGCGAATATTTTTCCCCATTCCATGGGCTGCCTCCCTGCTCTTTTGTTTTTTTTGCTTTGCAGAAACTTTTCAGTTTGATGAGGACCCACTTGTCTGTCTTATCTCTTTTTTTTTTTTTTGAGTTGGAGTCTCACTCTGTCACCTAGACTGGAGTGCAGTGGCTGCTTCCAGCCACTGCAGCCTCGACCTGCTGGGCTCTGGTGATCCTCCCACCTCAGCCTTCCAAGTAGCTGGAACTACAGGCACACGCTACCATGCCTGGCTATGTCTTATCTCTTATGGCATGGGCATTTGGAGTTTTGATGAGGAATTGGTTGACAGTTCCAATTTCCAAAAAGGTGTCTCCTGCATTTTCTAAGGTTCTTATAGTTTGAGGTTTTATGTTTAGGTCTTTGATCCATTTAGAGCTGAATAAAAGACCATTTTATCACAGGAAAAGCTCTTAAAAATCACTCCTTCTGGGGATTGATAAACATCTTGAAGAACCACCACCTCCAAAACCCCTAATAATAAAATACTTAATACACACATATTCTCTTTAGTCAAATATATAAGAAAAGGAGGTCCAGCCTAGATTGGTAAGGTCTACTAGGATATATTTATATTAAATCATATGAAATGACATGGATTTAATCTTTTGATAAAAAACTTATTATTGTATAATAAATGAAAAATAGAATCTAAATTGAATGTATATTACATTCACAATTATAAACGTGAACAAACATTCATACACTGAAATATAGAAATAGAGGAATAATAAAACTCAATAATGTCTAATAATACTTTTTTGTAATGGAAAATTTGCATTTCCCAATATAATAGCTACTGACCAAACATGACTCCTGAGCAGCAGAATGTGCCAAACAGGAAATTAGGTAAGCAAGATGGCAGAATATGAGTTTTCTACCATCATCTTCTCACATAAATCTTGATTTTGACAACTACTCCTAGATTAAGAGTGTCTAGGTGTTTAGTGGAGAAGTTTCAGGACATCATTTCAGTAGAAATCAGAGAGTGTATACATTGAAATAATAACAGTTTCATTTTACTCATATCACACCTCTGTCAAAGCAGCACAGCTTAGTGCCAAGAATTAACCCCTTAGCCTGAATTTCTTCCACTGAGTAAAGTTAAGAACATAGTGAGTGAGGGCCTGGCTTCTGAAACCATGGGGTGTGCTGCCCAGGAGACCAACTTCTTTCTCACCTGACCTAGAATTCTGAGGTAATTATCATGGCTTATTGGTTAGTAAAGACTAAGAATAGGGAAGAGAGGTGGATACACAAAGCAATCAGAGCTCAACAAAGGGTCACAGAACCTACTAACTTCTTTGCAGACTTCATCAGGAAACCTACCGATAAACAACTTAGAATACCTTAACTGCAGAATTGATAAACTTTTCTATGGGCATTCCCAATGCCCCACACACTGGCTCTCAATTATAGCCAGCCACCCATGCATGCCCTCCCAGATGGCAAGTGTGATTCTCCGAAGATGGCTTATGAGCATTTGCAGACAATTGATCCAGTGGGACTGGGATAAGGCACACAATTTTGAGCATTTCCAGGCACTTCTCTAGGAAAAAACATTCAGTCTGGCTTTTCAGGACTGAGAGAAAAAAAAAATTCACCTCCCCTGCAAGAAGGTACAAATAATAAGGAGGCAACATATTCATTAAAAAGTATACAAGAGTTTCAGATTCTCTACCTAGGTTGCATAGTGAAGGTGTTACTCTCTCAAAGCAAGTTAGTAAAGACTAGAGAAAATGACTGGTTCTTCAATGTGAAAACAGCAACACACAACTTTAAGAAACATAAAAAATGATGGAAACATGATAATAAAAAAGGAACATAGAAACTTACTAGTAATTGACCTCAAATAAATGGAGATTGATATATTGCCTAAAAAATAATTTGGAATAATTATTTTAAGAACCTCAAAATGTTATAAGGGAACACTTATTGACAAATCGAAGATATCAGAAAAATGATACATAAAATGAACACTTTTACAAAGAGATAAAACTCAGAAAACAAGTAAACAAACATCCTTAAAATCCTGGAGCTGAAGAATATAATGAATGAAATTTTAAAAAGACAATAGAAAGCATCAATAGCAGAACTGATCAAGAAGAAGAAAAAGAAATGTGAGATAACTTACTTGAAATTGTCTAATCAGAGGAGAAAAAAGAAAATATATAATAAAAATGAATTTTTAAAAGATTATGAGATTTTTTTCAGACTTCATCTAGGTAACTAATATATAGATTATGGGAGTATCACAAGGATAAGATAGGGATAAACATAAAGAAAGCTTATTTAAGAATTCATGATAAGCCGGGCTCGGTGGCTCAGCCTGTAATCCTGCGCTTGGGAGGCTGAGGTGAGTGGATTGCCTGAGCCCGTGGGTTCGAGACCTGCCTGGGCAACTTGGTGAGACCTCATCTCCACAATAAATCAAAAATTAGCTGGGGTGGTAGCACGCACTTGTAATTCCTGCTATTCGGAAGGCCGAGGCGAAAGGATCACCAGAGCCCAGTTGGTTAAGGCTGCAGAGGCCGGGAGCGGCCACTGCACTCCAGTCTGGGCGACAGAGTGAGACTTCAACTCAAAAAAAAAAAAAAAGAATTCATAATAGAACATTTCATATATTTGGGGAGAGGTATTGATATCCATGAATATGTGCCAGAGTCCTGCTCCCGCAAAGTCCAAGGGGTACCCCAAAGGTGGAGACGGCATCAGCGATTGTAAGAAAGAAAAAGAGAGAAAGAGAGAGAGACTGGACACCCATTAATGTGGATGCCATTTATTGAGATCTAGTAGCGAGCTTATATTTATCTCTAAAAGGGAAATAATCTCTGCAAGTTGCTGCCACAGAGCAAGTTAAAATCATCATTACAAAACAAATTGCTTACAACAAATTACATGGATATTTTGTGATGTTAAAGCGATGCTTAAGTACTTGGTTAATGTTCTCTCTAGGGGCGGAGACTATTTCCACCCAAAACAACATTATCCCAACACAATGATGTTACCCTATAAAAAACAGTCCCTGCGACCCACCAATATAAAATCTCAAAATTACAAAACTATAAAGCTTCTCATTAAACAACTTTAAAACTGAACTTATATCCCAAATTAACTAATACATATTATGATCTTTCTAACAAATTTAACTCCTTACAAACTTTACTTCCTTATTCAAATTATTCAGGGAAACAGGTTATTTCCATAATAAAGTCTCTGGGGGCCAGAACAACAGTTTCTGGCCCAGGGCTTTGGAGCAGTCTTTGTGTAGAAGAATGTGCACCTGGGGACCCTTCCACACCAGGCGAAACACCTGGTGCAGACAGGTGCAGACGTTCCTTTTTTCATGGATGAGGCACTCTTGGTCTTTCAGGACCCTTGGTAGTTTCTTCTTGTCAAATTCCTTCATTGTCTTCCTATCTGGAACATTTTATTTCTAAGGAAAAAACAGCTTGGAAGAAACTTCTAGTGATGTTTTTCAGGCCTCAAGGTAGTTTCGGTTGTTAGATAAAATTTGTTTTACTCACTTAAATTCTGCATCTAGACTCTTTAACTTCTTATATACTAAAACTTTAATATGTATCCCAAACCCTGAAAAACAAACTTATAGATCACCTACAT
>CAUYQG010026380.1:0-34752 GCA_963574415.1 Tarsius wallacei
GATGATGCTTATAACTGGCATTCTCTTGATTATAGTACAGTATTGACAATACATTTAAAAAATGGAAACATGTTCTAATATGTAGATGTAGAGTGGTGTTGCATTATATCTATCTATATATATATATATTTTTTTGAGTTGGAGTCTCACTCTGTCACCCAGACTGGAGTGCAGTGGTACACTCCTGGCCACCGCAGCCTCGACCTGCTGGGCTCCAGCGATCCTTCCGCCTCAGCCTTCCAAGTAGCTGGAACTACAGGTGCGCACTACCACACCTGGCTAGTTTTTTTTTTATTATTGATTGTAGAGATGAGGTCTCACCAAGTTGCCCAGGCGGATCTCGAACCCGCGGGCTCAGGCAATCCACTCACCTCAGCCTCCCAAGGCGCGGGATTACAGGCTGAGCCACCGAGCCTGGCTTATATCAGTATTTAACTTACTGCAAATTTAGCTATCTGAACTAGGCAAAAGAAATAGCATAGATAATAATTTTCACTCTCCTCTGTTAGTTGTGGTGTGAAATGAGAGTTATAAACATACTGTTACTCAATTGCATTAAGCCGCTCACAGAGATAACCTCTCACTGTGCTAAGTTTTAGTCTGTTTAAAAATATGTGTTTTATTTTGTAAACATTGCCTCTGAATTTAATCCAACTGCTTCATCTGGGCACTGAGCTCCTCAGAGAGATAGAAACAGGTACCTGCTCAAAATTGGGAACTAGGCTAATATTTTACAAGGCCTGAAACTGTATTAATGAAAATCTGTTTTACAACTGTCAAACCATTAGGGCAGAACCAAAGCAATGGAAAAAGCAGCCAACATAGAGGAGTGCACAGGAGTAAACCCCTCAGGAGGCATGGTTTCAAACAGACTTTTTTGTTGTTGTTGTTAGAAAGCAGGAGTTTGACCGGGCTCGGTGGCTCAGCCTATAATCCCCATGCTCTGGCAGGCTGAGTGAGTGGATTGCCTGAGCCCGCAGGTTCAATACCCACCTGGGCAACTTGGTGAGACTTCATCTCTACAATAAATCAAAAAATTAGCCGGGCGTGGTAGTGCGTGCCTGTAGTTCCAGCTACTTGGAAGTCTGAGGCGGAAGGATCGCTGGAGCCCAGCAGGTCGAGGCTGCGGTGGCCAGGAGTGTACCACTGCACTCCAGTCTGGGTGACAGAGTGAGACTCCAACTCAAAAAAAAAAGAAAGAAAGAAAGCAGGAGTTTATTAGAAGACAGAAAAGGCTGGGCACAGTGGCTCAAGCCTGGAATCCTAGCACTTTGAGAGGCCAAGGCGAGAGGATTGCCTGAGTCCAGGAGTTCGAGAACAGTCTGGGCAACTTGGTGAGACCTCGTCTCTACAATAAATTAAAAAACAACAACAACAATTAGTCGGGCATGGTAGCGCACACTGGTAGTTTCAGCTACTTGGAAGGCTGAGATGGAAGGATCACCTGAGCCCAGCAGGTTGAGGCTGCGGTGGCAGTGAGTGTGCCACTGCACTCCAGCCTGGATGACAGAATGAGACTCTAACTCCAAAAAAAAAAAAAAAAAGAAGACCAAAAACTCCTGCAGTGAGAGGGGATCTGAAAGATGGTTGCCGTCAAACAGACATTTAAAGCACGCAAAAATATTTAGGACTGCAGGCAGCAGCATGAGTCCCAACAAGTGCAAAGAATTTTCACCAGAGGAATCAGAGACAAATGTAGAATCTGATTGAAATAGGTGTTTCTAAAATGTCAAAAGAGATAAAACACATACATCCATGAAACAAGAAAAGGAGATTATAAAAGGAATATGATATTTATGGAAGAGCCATTTGGAAATATGGAAAATAAAACACAGTCATTGAGATCACAACTAAACAGATGGTGGGAGACTGAGGCCAGAGGATTGCTTGAGCCCAGGAGTTTGAGACCAGCCTGGACCCTCTCACTACAAAAATTTTTTAAATTAGCTAGGCACATGTCTCTAGTCCCAGCTACTTGGGAAGCTGAGCCAGGGGCCTCACTTGAGCTATGATTGCACCCCTGCCCTTTGGCCTAGGCAACATGGCAAGACCGTCTCTAAAAAAGACTTAGTGAATTGTAAGGCAAAACTAAAGAGGTCTCTCAGAATGCAAAGAGATAAAGATAACTTACAGGTTAAAAAAATATGGAGCAGCCGGGCTCAGTGGCTCAGCCTATAATCCCGCGCCTTGGGAGGCTGAGGTGAGTGGATTGCCTGAGCCCGCGGGTTCGAGACCCACCTGGGCAACTTGGTGAGACCTCATCTCTACAATAAATGAAAAAATTAGCCAGGTGTGGTAGCGCACGCCTGTAGTTCCAGCTACTTGGAAGGCTGAGGCGGAGGGATCGCTGGAGCCCAGCAGGTCTAGGCTGTGGTGGCCGGGAGCGGCCACTGCACTCCAGTGTGGGGACAGAGTGAGACTCCAACTCAAAAAAAATAAATAAATAAAATATGGAGCATAAAATGAGGAATGCCATTATGCATCTGAGAGGAAGACAGAAAATGGGAAAAGACGTAACAAAGAGATAATCATTGAAAATTTTCCAGAATTGAAGAAAGGAGTCCTCAAATTGAAAAAGCCTACTCTGTATGAAGAAGGCGAAATGGGGTTAATGTTCTAAATATATAGTGATGCAAAATGATGCAGCTTTGAAAATACTTAGGGTAAAGGGTAAATCCCAAAAGCTATCAGCTAGAAAAGACAAATTTCCTACAAAGGACAAAGAAACTGACAGCATACTTTTCATCAGAAATAATGGAAGACAGAAAAATGGCATATAGCTTAAAGTGCTAAAAGAAGATAATTGTAAAACTAAAATTTTGTACCTAGCTAATCATTTAAAGTGAAGGGGTGATTTTTTTTTTCAATTACAGAGCAATTCAAGATATATATATATTTATTGCTTTTTTTTTTCTTACCAATAGTACTTTTAGGTATATCCAGAGCATCGTTTTCCAAACGACAAGCTTAGTGGGTTGTGAACACTTTTAATGAGTTATAATTAGCCTTGTTAAAGTTAAACAGTACAGAAAATGCCCAAGTGCATCACACATAAGGGTTTGTTTTAGATTATACACATATTTGTGTGTAAATATATATGCCTGTACAAGATCATGACAAAAATGTATTTATTACTGTGGGTCATAGTCAAAAATATTTGAAAGCTGCTACCTTAGAGATGCTTACACATGTGTATAATAAGGATACTTGACTGGGCATGATGGCTCACAACTGTAGTCCCAGTGCTTTGGAAGGCCAAGGCAGAAGGATCACTTGAGGCCAGGAGTTCCGGACCAGCCTGAGCAAGACCCCATCTCTACAAATAATAATAATAATAATAATAATAATAATAGTAATAATAATAATAAATTAACTGAGCATGGTGGCTCATGCCCTTAGTCCCAGCTACTTGGGAGGCAAAGGCGGAAGGATCACTTGAGCCCTGGAGTTCAAGGCTACAGTGAGCTATAATCACATCACTTTATTCCAGCCTGGACAACACAGCAAGACCCTGCCTCTTTAAAGGGGGAGGGGTCATGGTGGCTCACACCTGTAATCCCAGCACTTTAGGAGACTGAGGCAAGAGGATTACCTGAGCCCAGGGGTTCAAGACCAGCCCAGGCAACTTGGCAAGACTTCATTGCTACAATAAATCAAAAAAATTAACTGGGTGTGGTGGCACACACCTGTGATTCCAACTACTTTGAAGGTTGAGCTGGAAGGATCGCCTGAGCCCAGCAGGTAGAGGCTGAGGTGGCCATGAGCAAGCCACTGTACTCCAGCCTGGGTGACAGAGTGAAACTCTGACTCAAAAAATAAAATAAAAAGGATGTTCCTTGCAACATTATTATATTGAAAAACTATAGACAACTTAATTGTATATCAAGTAGGCAGTAACTAAAGACTGTCAAAAAGTTAACAAGAATTTACCAGATCTGTATATAGCACAGATAGATCTCAGAAACATTATATTAAAAAAAAAGAGTAGCAATCATAGAATAACAACTATAGTCATTTTTTTCTTGAGAAAAAATACAGTATATTGTCTAGATATATGTGTATATGAAAGTGTAAAGGATAGCACACCAAAACTCTTGAGAGTTTTGTTTTCTCTGTAATGTTTTAATTTTTTTAATGACCACACATATGGTACAATATATTTTAAATTACATACATAGGAAAAAAAAGGACTGGATAAAGTGCCGACAACTAATTCTGGGTGCTAGAAATATAGGTGCCTATTATTATTTGTACTTTTCTATGCTTTTGAAACATTGCATACAATCACATGGAAAAGAGCCACCATAGATTTTTACAGCTGTAAACAGAAACCGAATTAATGAATTTGTTGATTTTTTTTTTCCTCTTGCAAATAGCAGCCACCACTCTGATGTGTATTATGTATATACAGAAAATACAGAAGAGAATTATAGAGGAAAAGACCTTAGAGTCACTTGTTCAACAAAGGAGACTAAGATCCTGAGATTTTAACCAGCTTACCAGTAGTCACATACCAGTTCACAGTTGAGATCCTTACTCTGTTGAATTATGAGTGCCTGTCAGGTTTAGACAATCATCTAACTAGTTAGAGGGAAAGTTTAAATTTTATGGTTGCAAGTTTTCTGCCTGGCAACAGTACAAAAAAAGGATTCTAGTAGCTAGATACCCAGCATCAATCTCCGCAGTCTGTTTTTGTGTCACTGGAGTGAGAGAGAATTTAAGACATCTGTAAAACTATGCCTTTGTAAATTTGACACACTTAAGTTTATCCATTGTAGGAGAGAAGAACTAGCAGAATTTTCACAAACAAGCTTCTACTGAATAGGAAATAAAACATTCATTTTGGCCAGGCACAGTGGCTCACGCCTATAGTCCCAGCACTTTGGGAGGCCGAGGTGAGAGAATTGCCTGAGCTCAGAGGTTCAAGACCAGCCTGGGTAACTTGGTGAGACCTCGTCTTTACAATAAATAAAAAAATAAGCCAGGCATGGTAGCATGTGCCTGTAGTTCCAGCTACTTGGAAGGCTGAGGCAGAAGAATTGCCTGAGCCCAGCAGGTCGAGGCTGCAGTGACTATGAATGTGCCACTGCACACCAGCCTGGGCAACAGAGTGAGATTCCAACTAAAAGAAAAGTATCCAGGAGTGGTGGCGCGTGCCTGTAGTCCCAAGCTATTTGGAAGGCTGATGTGGAAGGATCACCTGAGCCCAACAGGTCGAGGCTGCAGTGGCCGTTGAGCATGCAACTGTACTCCAGCCTGGGCAGCAGAGTGAGACTCCAACTCAGAAAAAAAAAGTAATTCATTTTGAAAAGCTAAGGAAAACTCATAAAGTTAAGTATTTCATTAGCAAATAGAGGTACAGTGTAAAGTTATTTATATACTTTTGATAGATGTTGTCCTTCAAAGAGCTCTATTCTATTTAGGGAAGAAGTCCATACTGTTCAGGAACCAAACAACTATTCTAAATGCTGTTACATCCTTTGCAACATTAGTTATACTTTTATCAAGACAATCTTAGTTAATTTGGTGCTTCTTTATTCTGACTTCTCCATCCATTGCCTTCCTTTTAGTACAAAATGTGCATGTCTTCAGCTGACAGCAAGGAATGCCAAAACTTGTCCCTTGTCAAGTAATACAGTAACCACTGGATATAAATATAAAAGACTACAGAGACAAATACCTACTGGGTAAGATACTTGAGGATTTGTTGCAGGGTGTTTATATCTTTGAAGGTGGGTATTTTTTAAATTGTGGTCTGCAGTTTTATAGATATTGTTAAATCTCAGTTCATAATACCAAAAATCTAAATTATTAAAAAAGAAAAAACCTGTGTATTGTTCAAGGAAATGGAATTCAGAGACCACACATATAACATGCAGAGTAAACATGCTTTGGATCTGGCTCTTACCCCTCTAGGGTCAGCCTACTTTGGATAGTCATTTCCCTATTAAGAAATATACTATGCAAAACTCATCTGAGAAGTGGGAATTTTCAGCCTTTCACAGTTGTTATTAACAAATAATAATGCCTTTAAAAAGACATTCTTAAAAAGCTAACATTTACTTTGTACCAAGCATTGTCTTAAGTACCTTGTAAATATTGAGGGCTTAATCTTCACAAGACAGCCCTTTGAAGTAGGTACCATTATATAATCTCTATTTTTTAAAATGAAAAATTAAAGCACAGAGAGGTTAAATAACTCATCCAAGGTCACACAGCTAGTAAATGCAGAAGCTGTAGTGGGAACCTAGGCAGTCTAGCTCTAAGAACTTCCATACTTAATCTGCTTCCCTTGGTAGTTGTCAGTGCCAGTGAAGTGGCAGTATAAACTGCTTTTTGCTTTTTGTGGTGTCCAATTTTCTCTTTTGCATATTCTATTACAGCATTTATGAATGCAGCCTGTTGTGCAAATGTAATCGACGATTATGTCAAAACCGAGTTGTCCAACATGGTCCTCAAGTGAGGCTGCAGGTGTTCAAAACTGAGAAGAAGGGATGGGGGGTACGCTGCCTGGATGACATTGACAGCGGGACATTTGTTTGCATTTATTCAGGTAAAGCAAAGGTTTATTTACAGATTATTCTGTAGTAGGAGCTACTCTTCTGAATATCCGTTTTCCTAGTCAGGGCCTTTGAGATCTTACAGCAAAGTAAAGAGTGACAGTATCTAAGAGGGGATCAGAGGAAGGGAAGGGACTGGGAAATTAAACACTGAAGGGATGAGATGCCCCAGGAGGTACCACATGTTCCAGAAAGAAAGGCTCAGAGATAAAACCTAGGTTATTGTGTGATGGCCTTTTATGTACAGGGCACATTTTGTCTTGTTTTGTCTCCATGGCTGTAGATGCTTTGGGGTAAGGGAAGAAAACTTTAAAAAAAAACAAAAAACAAAAAACTAGATGACTGGCTTGCTAAGGTAATGGTTAGCAATCAAAGACTATCTTGTTCAGTGTTTTGAGCTATTATTAGATTTAACAAGTTAATTTGGTAATAAACATCTCATGTGGTGATTCAGGCAGTGATTTTAGGCAGCTCACTCCACTGCAGGGATTCCGAAGAGTTGTCCATACTCTAGAGCAAAACTTCCCAAGTAGTGTGTTACAGTTGTGCAGTTACTGATTCCTTAGCACCACAGCCCCGAGGTCCAAACATCTCGGTCTCGAGTATCTTGCCCATCTACCCCCAGCACGTCAGGCAAAAAGCCTTATTTTCTGTGTGCACCAGCATGTGAGAAAGTTTAGGAAACACGGCTTTACAGCCAGCCTAAAGGAAATGTGCTGGGCTGAATCTTGGTAGCTGGGCAACGGGGACCAGAGCAACCTTCCTCACCTGAAAGTCCAGCTTCACTTCAGAGAGGGCAAGCAGAGGTCTGCAGTCACACTTATGGATCCCTGCCACACCCCACTTGGATACATACTACACAGCCTGCCTACACATCCATCTCTCATATGTCTCAAAATAATTCATGGATAAAAACTGTCTCTAAAATCCCAAATTGTCTCCAGGAAGTATCACTGGCATTATCTGCATTGCTTGAAAATGTACCTAAGGGATCTCTGATCGAACGATGCTAAGAATATCCTGCTGCTAATTTTGACTTGGTAACTATAATTTTGAGCCCCTTGAAAGAAAATGCGTGATTTTTCTTTTGAGGTGGAGTCTCACGCTGTTGCCCAGACTGGAGTGCAGTGGCACGCTCCCGGCCACCACAGCCTCGACCTGCTGGGCTGCGGCAATCCTTCTGCCTCAGCTTTCCTGTAGCTAGAACTACAGGCGTGTGCTACCACACCCAGCTAATCTTTTGATTTATTGTAGAGATGAGGTCTCGCCAAGTTGCCCAGGCGAGTCTCGAACCCGCGGGCTCAGGCAATCCACTCACCTCAGCCTCCAAAAGCACAGGATTACAGGCTGAGCCACCGAGCCGGGCTAAACTGCGTGATCTTTAGGTTACAAGTTTAATGTAATGCAGGAGTTAATATGAGAACAATAGGTACTTATCATCACATATTTAAATAGCCAATTTTATTTAAAAGTGTAGGTTTTGAATAATAAAGCTTTTTTTATTTTTTTTTATTTTTTTGTGAGTAGGAGTCTCACTCTGTTACCTAGACTGAAGTGCAGTAGCACACTCATGGCCACCTCAGCCTTGACCTGCTGGGCTCAGGTGATCCTTCTGCCTCAGCCTTCCAAGTAGCTGTACCCACAGGTGTGCACCACCACGTCCAGCTAAATTTATTGATTTATTGTAGAGACAAGGTCTTGCCAAGTCGCCTAAACTGATCTCAAACCCCTGGACTCAGGCAATCCTTTCACCTCCACCTCCCAAAGTAGTGGGATTATAGACTTGAGCCACTGTGCCCAGCTAAAGCCTTTTTAACCGGACACAAAAGATACAATTTTAAGACTAGTGGTCACCTCTCTAATTTTCTAGAATTCTTTATGAGCCATATTTTTGTTTTATATTTTTGTAGCTAAATCTCTTTTCTTTTGTATAATACCAAAACAGACAAACGGTTAGATAGTATAATATACTATACATATAGTATCCAATATATATACATTGGAAGACAAGAGTTCCCTCATTGACCTTTGTTTATTTTACAACAGTTTTCTAGGATGACTTAATGTGTTTTATCTTCATTCTAGAAATAAAGTACACAGTACAAAGTTCTTTAGCCTGATGCAGAAATAGAGATGTTTGTTTGTTATTAGCAATTACATAATCTTCTGTTTTGTTCAAACTCTTTTTAGGAAGATTACTCAGCAGAGCTAACACTGAGAAACCTAATGCAATTGATGAAAATGGAAAAGAAGAGACTACTATGAAAAATATGTTTTCGAAAAAAAGGAAAATGGAAGTTGCATGTTCTGATTGTGAGGTTGAAGTTATTCCATTAGACTTGGAAACACAGTCTAGAAGTGTTAAAACTGAGGAATGTCCACCAAAGCTCTATAATAATCCCAAAGAGCTTATTACGTAAGTAAGAGCTTAGGAACCCAGAGGAAATGTAACTTTTTATTAAAAACGTTTTTTTTTCCTTCCTCTCTTGCTTAATTTCCCCCCATTTCTATATGTTATCTTGCTTCATAGTTGTAACTTTAACACTTTGAGAAATCAAGGACACTCAAAAAGCTAGCCAGCTCATAACATTATAAAAAAGGGATTGGCAGTAGTAGAACACTGCCGGGGGCGGGGGGTGCACATAACATCAATCAGGGCACTCGAACTTTACCTGTTCGATGGCCACTTATGTACCCAACCCTGAATTGTACCCCACATCTTTAAAATAAAAGAGGGGAAATAATAAAGCTAGCCAGCATACTTTCCTTGGTGTCCCATTTCTGGAATTTTACCTTATATGACTTTAATCGGGTTTTTTATGGATGCCATAAGTTTTGCTGTTCTTTTTATTTTATACTATTAGCCTAACTGCAAAGCTTAAAAAAATTCTTTTTTTTAACATACTTAAAAATCATTGACTTTTAAGTATGATTATATGTCCTTTTTTCAGTGAGGGGTGGTCATAGATGTTTTTACTTAATTTCTAATAATCATGGACATTTATGTAATAGTGATATCTACATTTCAAGGTCCAATAAGGAGAATTTTTAGTATATACAGAATAACTTTTTTTTTCCTTTTCAGGGAAATGAAGTATAACAATATTTCAAGAATTCAATATCATTCAGTTATTAGAAGTCCTACATCTAAGACAGCCATTTTTCAACGCAATGGGAGAAAGGTGGTAAAAACTACAAAATATAGATGGTGCCCTTCTGAGAACATAAACTACTGCCTCACCTTTCTAACCTTTATTTAGATCAGAATGTTTGTGTTACTTAAGACTGTGTAGAATTTCTTTCATTGTTTTGGAATGGGTCAACTGTGGAAGTGTTAGGCCTATGTTTTATTTCTTTAGTAGCATTCATGGCAGTTGGCTTGTTGCCAGCTTAGATAGATGATCTGTCAGTGTGTCCACTGAGACTAAGAACTGTCCCACTCTGAAAATTTGTGAGAAAAGCTAAAGTGTTTAAGAGTTAATAGTGACATATAGGCCAGGTGCAGTGGCTCATGCCTATAATCCCAGCACTTTGGGAGGCCGAGGTGAGCAGACTGCCTGAACCCACGAGTTCAAGACCAGCCTGGGCAACTTGGCAAGACCTCATCTCTAATGTAAATCAAAAAAATTAGCCAGGTGTGATTGCACATGCCTGTAGTTCCAACTACTTGGAAGGCTGAGGCGGAAGGATCGCCTGAGCCCAGCAGGTCGAGGCTGCGGTGGCTGTGAGCGTGTTACTGCACTCTAGCCTGGGAAACAGAATAAGACTCCAACTTAAAAAATAAAAAATAGTGACATATAATAATAAAAAGGACTGAGTAATTTAGGTTAAAGAGAAGGAGGTTTCAGATGTAGGAGAAAGAAGAGGTGGTGCAATTTCATGAAAGAATTGTTCAGAAAACACTGCTTTACATGGTAACCTTGAGGGAACATTCTGAACTGAGAAGACTAGTCAGAGACTAAAAATTAGAAACAGTGAAAGATATAGGAAAAAGAACAGAGGGAGACATAATTCTAGTTTACTTTAAACTTGTTGATGAAAAATAAAAACTCTGCTGTAGGTGTCATGCAGATATTTGCTTTCTGTCTAGTAATCAGTAAATGCCTCCTCAATATCACATAATTATGAAAAGATTGGGCCATGGGGCCACATAGACCTGCTAACTAGATGACCTCTCCATGCATGTATTTTTTTTGGTGGGGCAGGTAGAGAAGATATCTCCCTATGTTGCCTAGACTGCTCTCAAACTCCTGGGCTCAAGCAATCCTCTTGTCCCAGCCTCCCAAAGTGCAGGAATTACAGGCATGAACTACCATGCCCAGCCATTTCTTTTATCTATGAAAGGATAAATAGTATCTGTCTTAGAGTTATCAAGTTTAAATGAGATAGACATCAGAAACTGCTTAGCACCATGTTTGGCACCCAATTAAGTTCTCAATAAATCTTGACAATTCAAATACTGAGAATGTAAGTAGTGTAATAATGATCAACATTTATTGAGCACTTACTTGGGTGCCAGGCATTAAATGCAATGTCTACAATGCATAAAGACAGGTAAATTCTTTAATCTTTTCTTTGAAGTAGTAACTAGTCAGTGAATGTTTTTATCTTTGCACATCTCAATATCACATAGAATTGAAGCCGATTTTTTTTTTTTTTTTTTTGAGTCAGAGTCTCACTGTCATCCAGGCTGGAGTTGCAGTGGCATGCTCATGGCCACCGCAGCCTCAACCTGCTGGGCCCACCTTAGCCTTCCAAATAGCTGGAACTACAGGCATGCACCACCACACCCAGCTAATTTTTTGCTTTATTGTAGAGTTGAGGTCTCACCAAGTTGCTCAGGCTGGTTTCAAACCCGTGGACTCAGGAAATCCTCTCACCTCAGTCTCCCAAAGTGCTGGGATTATAGACATGAGCCACTGCACCCAACCTGAAGCCAAATTTATAATCTGGTAACAATACTTTCTCAGTACTGGGAATGATTAGAACTGAGGGATATAGACAGATGTATTTGGATTTTAATGCCCAAAGAATGTCTTGATAGTTTTTATAGCTGTGGCTTAATAAAGCACCTAGAAGTAGAACAGAGTCAAAAGGGATGACACAGGTTGGCTCCATGAGTCTTATTTTTTTTTTTGAGTCAGAGTCTTGTCACCCAGGCTGGAGTGCAGTGGCACCCTCATGGCCTTCCAAGTAGCTGGAACCACAGGCATGTGCTACCATGCCTGGATAATTTTTGGTTTATTGTAGAGACAAGGTCTTGCCAAGTTGCCCAGGCTGGACTCAAACCCAAGGTCTTGCCAAGGTGCTCAGGCTGGACTCAAACCCTCGGGCAGTCCTCTCACCTCAGTCTTCCAAAGTGCGGGGATTACAGGCGTGAGCCACCACGCCTGGCTGGCTCCATGAGTTTAAAGACTGCTTATGATATCAGCTTTGAGGCTTTTCAAAACTAATCTACTACATACAGGCTGTGAATATCGACATTTGATGAAAGAGGCCTGTTTTTTCCTGACCTAAAAAGTAAAGACATCAGCCGGGCTCGGTGGCTCAGCCTGTAATCCCGCGCCTTTGGGAGGCTGAGGTGAGTGGATTGCCTGAGCCTGCGGGTTCGAGACCTGCCTGGGCAACTTGGTGAGACCTCATCTCTACAATAAATCAAAAATTAGCCGGGCGTGGTAGCGCGCGCCTGTAGTTCCAGCTACTTGGAAGGCTGAGGCGGAAGGATCGCCGGAGCCCAGCAGGTCGAGGCTGCAGTGGCCGGGAGCGGCCACTGCACTCCAGTCTGGGTGACAGAGTGAGACTCCCACTCAAAAAAAAAAAAAAACCACTTTGAGATACCACCTAACCCCTGTAAGAATGGCCATCATTAATAAAACAAACAACAACAGATGCTGGCGAGGTTGTGGAGAAAAAGGAACACTTCTACACTGCTGGTGGACAGTGTGGCGATTTCTGAAGGAACTGGAAATTGACCTTCCATATGACCCAGCAATTCCCCTATTGGGAATACACCGGGAGAAACTCAAATCATTCTACAAAAAAGATACCTGCACACATATGTTTGTAGCAGCTCTATTCACAATAGCAAAAACGTGGCACCAACCATGTTGCCCATCACAGCTGGACTGGATTAAAAAAATGTGGTACATATACACAATGGAATATTATGCAGCCATAAAGGACAAATATATGGACTTTGCAGCAAATTGGATGGATTTGGAGTTGATCATACTCAGTGACTTATCACAGAAACAAAGAACTGAGTTCCAAATGTTCTCACTCATAAGATGACCTTGAATAATTATAATGCTATAAGAAAGCGATTGGCAGTAGCGGAAAACTGTCAGGGGAAGGGGTAGAAACTGCTAGGGGAGGAAGGGGCATACATCGTCAACAAGGGTACCTGCATGATCAATGTTTGTATACATAACCCTGAATTGTACCCCACATCTTTATAATTAATTAATTTAAAAAAAGAAATTACAAATTTAGAAAATAAGAAATTAGGCCTTTAAATCTATGTGTGTGTGACACCAAAGTCCATGTTCTTCATTTCTCTACTATTCTGCTTTATACAAAGCAGAGCCTAATCATTTTTAAAGTTCACTATCATTATACTAAAACTTACTCTCTTTCACTAATAATCACAGCATGACCAAAAGTCCATCATTTATCCTCCTTGATCCATCAGTTGCCCCAATTTTTAAGTGTAGGAAACTGATTTTGAAACAGTTGAAACAAAATAATTTGAACTGGTTGGGCCAAATCTCAGATGAGTTCACAGATCATCTTATTTTAGTGTTTGCAGAAATTTCAGAAATAAGTGCTACACAGATGAAACTGACTCAGATCCTGCCAAAATTACTCTAAATATTGGGACCTAAGTAATGGTGTTTTATCAAAATTGTAAGTATAGAATCACTTTGTAGAAGAAACAGTAAATTACTAAGGTTAGTACTAAATTAAGTTTAAGAGCATATGTTACATTTATTCATTTAACAAATAATTATTGAGTTGAAATTCAAGACACAGCAGGTATTGAAGTACCCCTTCTTTTGTGTAAGCTCATCTAAGGGCAAGATAGATGTAAAAAGAATTACTCCATTATGTGGCCCAATCTATAATGGTACTATAGAAGAAATGGCACCAGAAGCCTGCTTTGAAATTTAGAAAAGCATCACAGGACAAAGAGAGTTTAATTAAAACAAAGAACAGAGTACCATATGTTGTCACTCATAAGCGGACCTTGCACATTTAAAATACTATAAAAAAGCAATCAGTAACGGGAAACTGTCAGGGAGGAGAAGTGGGATTGGCAGTTGAGGGAAACAGCTAGGGGAGGGAGGGGCATACCTCATCAACAAGGGTACCTGCATAATCAATGTTTGTATACCTAACCCTGAATTGTACCCTACATCTTTATATAAATAAATAAATACATAAATACATAAATTAAAAAGACTCACAAGGATGAATAAAGTCATGTAGCATTTTCAAGATCAATATTGACAGCACCCAATTATTACTAAACATTCAAACTAGCATGTTTTTGGAAACAATATGGTGATTCATTAAAAAAATTAAACATGGAATTACCATATGATTCAACAATTCCACTTCTGAGTATATTCCCCGAGGAACTGAAAGCAGAGACCAGAACAAATATTTGTATACCCATGCTCATATCAGCATTATTCACAAAAGCCAAAATTTGGGAATCAACCAAATTGTTCATCCACAGATAAATGGACAAAGTGTGGCATATATATGCAACTGAATATTATTCATCCTTAAAAAGGACGAAAATTCTGACACATGCTACAGCATAAGCAGATATTAAAGACATTACATTAAGTGAAAAATGTCAGCAATAAAAGGATAAATACCATACGATTCCACTCATATGAGGTATCTAGAGTAGTCAAATTCATAGAGATAGAAATTATATTTGTGGTTGTCAGGGAGTGGAAAACTATCTTATTTGAGGGTATTTATAAATACAACTAAAATGGGAGCTAAAAAGGGAATGGTGAATTAGTGTTTAATGGATACAGAGTTTTAGTTGGAGAATATGAAAAAGCTCTGGAAATAGGTGATGGTAATGGATGTGCAACTATGTGCAAGGAACTAGTGCCACAGACTGTTCACTTAAAAACAGTTAAAATGGCAAATATTATGTACATTTTATCACAACCAAAAATAGTTTTTTTCTAAAACATAGAATTTACATGAATTTTTTTTCCTATTTGAATCACCCTTGATATAAAATACTGCTGTAGAGGGTGAAAAAGACTGAAACCTCAATTTAGAATGGATCAATCAGAAAAATAAAAATGGGTGAACAACCATTTATTAAGTACCTTCTGGATTGATGAATTCTAATTACTACATTGAATGTTCAGAGGTTCACTTGGATATAAAAATGCAATATGAAAAACTGTCCTTTATTTCCCAAAATTTAGAAGTTGCCAACATTGTTTCTCAGTTCTTTGAAATAAAACAAGGTCAAAATTTATTTCTAAATGGAAAAAAGGTGCATTTTTCATTGTTTGTGGCTTAAAAGCAACTAACTAAAGTGTCACCTTTGGATTAATTACAAAGGATAAAAAATTTATGCTCAGAAAGTAATATTTCAAAAAGTCTGAAGTGACCAAAAGTAGTGTGTAATAACCAAAAAATTTAATCATAACTGATATATTAAAATATTTATGATAGCAATCAGAGCTCACTTAGTTCAAACAAGTTCAACAGGCATAGAACACACACACACACACACACACACACACACACACACACACACAAACATCAAAGAACCAGTTTTGAAATTCTAAAACAAAGCAAATCTTTGAGTCATCAGTATAATTTAAGGTTCCAGTTACTACAGGTTTTACAGTCTGCTGTATTTTTATATTCCCAATAGCACAAACAAAATTATTTTTCAATTATAATAGAAGTTAACTCTACTTACCCCTGATGGAAATATCTGAATAAGATTCCCAGCTATGTCTAGGATTCTTAGTTTTTTAAGATCACAAAGTCCCTGTGTCAGAAAACAAAAAAGAAGTTTTTAAAAACCTGATATTTAAAATCGTAAGTTTTTTTTTAAGCTCAAACATGATGAAGGTGGCCATCTTTCCTAATTACCTGACCAAATCTTTAGTACATCTACCCCAAAATGACTCCTATGTCCTGAATTGCCAGATAGCTTTGAGTTCTCCATTTCCTCTGACCACTCTAGGGCAACGTAACATGGCAGCTATGAGTTAGATTATTTCTAGGCTCAAAACTCACTTCTGATCATTACTAACTGTAAATGTAGGCAAATTTTAAAAATTTCTTTGTACTTAAATTTCTCCATTTGTAAAATGTTAACAGAAGCTCCTACTTATATAGTTGTTGACCTAATTAAATGAGTTACTAATCTGAAAGTGCTTAGGAAATGTCTAATATGTAGTGAGCGCTCAATAAACATTATCTATTATTAAAATAAAAAAAAAATTTGAGAAACAGAAAACAAACATAATCCTGGAATGTTGTCTCTATTGACAATTCCACCAGAATTTATTAAGCATCTACCTTTTGCTTAGCACTGTGCTAACACAACCTTTTCCTTGTAAACAAAATAAATCTGTTACTTTCTTTATCTACATGCCCAATGTGATTGTGCATTACCACAGTAACCACATGGTTATTATGGTGCATCTGGCTTCTGCTATTTCTACTAGCAAGTTAAGGATAAGTAGTATTTTTCTTTAACTAGAAACATCAAAAACATTTTAAAATTGGAAACTAAAAGTATGACTTACTAAATAGTCCCAACCACTCTTGTAGTGATATTTCTGAAATATCACTCATATTTTGATGGCCACACCTCTACCTAGGGAGATGGTGTGTCTCTTTAGTTCTGCCAACTGTCTTCTTCCTCAGTCTTAGCACACTATCACGGGTTGCATTTTTAGAAGCAGATACAAAGATAGAATTTTGGGTGCTAGATATTTATTAGGATCACCCCTGCAAAAGGCAGGGTCAGGAAGCAGGATTGGGCATATAGAGAAACTGAAGTGGGATACAGACCCAATAGAAATTTGTTCAAGCTCTAGAATGGCTACTGCCCATCGAAATTGTTCTCCATCAGGCAGAAATGGACAAGCCTTTATATCCATCCTTCCCTTGCTCAGTCACAGGATATGGGTGAGATGCTCTAGGAAGAACATAACCTTGGGCAAGAAAAGAGGCTCTCTGCAGCTAAAACTAACAGCTGGAGGCTGTCTGCTGTCCCCACTCCCTACAGCTACGCAGCAAGTCCTTGAATAGGGTTCTTCTGTCTACCATAAACGTGGTCCTCTTCTTAAGTCTTATACAGTCTTCCATCGCCATGATACTCTCCTTAGTGTTATGTAAGCTACAGAGATTTTCAGACTCCCAAAATGTTCTCTCAGTATCTCATGTTAAGATATAAGGGCTTCCCACCCCGCTTGAAACACTTGAAAGTATTATTGCTGTTGTTGACTCTTTTTCATTGCTGCCATGACTGCTATTGTTATTGCTGTTGATATTTTTGTTGTAGTCTTTTTTTAAAATTCTTTTTATCTGTACCTTCCCCACAGTCTTTAATGAAGGATTAAAAACTCACAAATAGTCAATGGCAAAGTTGTGCTGTGAGAATTACTAGTGTTGTGAAGGTTAAGGACACAATGATATGGGGAAAAATAATAGGACATTTGGTATTTAGAGGCCAGAAAAGGATTCCTGATAAAAGTAAAGTTTAAAGTGGGATGTTTAATTTTAGGGTCAACTTGACTGGATTAAGGAATACCTAAAGAACTGGTAAAGCATTATTTGTGAGTGTGTATGTGAGGATGTTTCGGAAGGAGACTGATGTGTGAGTCAGTAGCCTGAATGGGGAAGATTTGCCCTCATTGTGGTTGGGCACCATCCAGTAAGCTGGGGAACTAGATAGAAGGAAAAAAAAAAAAAAAAAAGCAGAGGAAAGGTGATTTCCTCTCTCTCTCTCTTAGAGTTGGGATACTCTTTCTACTGCCTTTGGACATCAGAACTCAGGCTCTCTGGCCTTTGAATTCCAGGACTTACACCAGCAAAGTTCCATCTTTTTCACCTAGCTTAAGTCAGATGCTTATCCTCTAACAAATCTCTATATCCAGTGTAATGGAATATTCTAATTGGCCAGCCCTGACCTAACCAGTGGATCAGACTGGCATCAGGCAAACCTCATAGACAGGGAAGGGGAGATTTAATGAAGTCAAATCATGATACCATTATGAGAAAAAGCAGGAATGGATGCTAGGTAGACAAAAACAATAGATGTCTTCTATGCTGTGTTAAAGAGTTTAGATTTTGTATAAAGCAACCATATATTTAATGCCAACTACACACTGGGCACTGAGTTAGAAGCTAGTATTCATTCCAACTAATGAAAACATATTAATTGCATTTTTAAAAAATTTTAAACAATTTGTATTAGACCAACATTCTCAAAGTATATAAATAGATATTAAAAGAAAAACGAGTTTTCGGTTAAATTCAGGAAACTTTAAGTTAACAAAGTTAAGCAACTTGACTGCAGAACTTCTCAGTACTTGTAATATGCTAATATTTTTGTGACTCTCCAAGAGGGGTAATTGTACTTGTCTTACTTTGAGCTGATATAACAAAGTACCATAAAGTGGATGATTTATAAACAAAAAACATATTTCTCCCACAGTTCTGGAGGCTGAAAGCCTAAGATTAGGATGCCAGAAAATTCAGGTTCTGGTGAAAATATTCCTTCAGGTTGCAGAATGCCAACTTCTCATAGTATCACATGGTAGAAAGCCAGCTAGAGAGATCTCTGGGGTCCCTTTTAAAAGGGCACTAATCCCATTCATAAGATGTACACAGTCATGATCTAATAACCTCCCAAAGGTCCCACCTCCTAATATCATCAAATTGAGGATTAGGACTTCAACAATACATTTTGAGGGGACATAAACATTCAGTCCATAACAGTATCTTTGACCATGTATTTTCTCAGAGGAACATACAGGATTTGTGTTCTTTGGAGAACACTTTGGGAAATGATGCATTAGACCATATGTTGATCCTTTCATTTTAGTTTCTAATTATCTTCCTTTGCTTATGATCTCCGAAATTATTTGCTGGTGTTTTCAAATACTGCTGCCATTATGACCAGGCCACAATTCTAACTACCCTATTTCTATAGCATCAGTCAACATTTAACCATTGTGATACAAATGTGTACCCTTAATTATAATTTTTCTAATACCCAGCTTCATCTATTGAATCCGTTTCATAAAGGCTAGCTCTTACAAATAAATAAAGCCCTTATCGCTTAAAAAAATTAAATCAGTTTCATAAAGGCTAGCTCTTACAACTAAATAAAACACTTCTCTCTAAAAATTAAAGTGTGCTTCACTATCTCTTTTAACTCTTCTGCTTACCAGTATACAAACTCACATCCAAAGAGCTTTTCATAATCTCAGCTTCCCTAAGAGTGGTAAAAGTTTTGTCTGAAGAATACATTTGATCAGTCCCTGGTTCATCCTTTTCTCAATAGGTCATCTGCCTATACTCAAGATCACTTTAGAGAGATAAAACTCAATTGTCTGACCTACTAGGAGTGGGGCATAAAATACAAACAGAAAATAGACATTCATATATACACGTACACATATACATTATTTATAATGTATTCAAAAGTGATTCATAATTTGTTCTTTATCAAAACAAATGAGTATTTTCTGCAATGCCTTATCACTTAAGATGCAGAACAAACATAACAATGATAGACTGAATCATATTAAATGTCCAAAAATATAACTGATCCTAGGACTGATTAGCATTTAAATTTTTAAAAAAACTTAAACTTGCTGGGATTTATAAAATTGTAGTAAGAATAACGATTTGCAGGACAGACCTGTACGTCAGACATACATGGGTTTAGGCCCCTTTTCTGTTCTTTATAAACTGTGTCTAAGTTATATAACATCTCCATTCCTTTTCTAATATAGAGATAATAAGAAGGGCTATGTCATGGAGTTGTAATTAACAATAAATAATATAGTGCCTAACTGATGATGATGATGTTGCTGCTATTATTTATTTTCCCTCAAATAAAGGATTTACACTTTTAATAGATTTGTTCTGTAATCCCAATACTTTTTTTGTTTATAGAAATTAGGATTTTAGGAACTTAAAAATAAAATTTTGAAATATACTTATTTGTAGCCTATCACCTTAACATATTTTCACATTCACATTGCAGTATATAATTTTAGAGGAAATATCCTCTAAGAGAAAAAAAAAAACTGTAGGAATTTAACATTTATATGCCTACTCAATTGATCTGCTAATTTTTTTTCAGCTTCCTATACAACATGCATTCACTATCAAGTAAATTCTAATTTGCATAAGGAAGGAAGAAAAATCTATTAGTATTCCAAGTAGAAAAGTACTCTCAAACTAAGAAATTTGAGGAAGGTTTAATAAAGGCACTATTTATAAAAGTTTGGCCAAGAGTGGAGAACCTAAAAAAAAAGTCATTCCCTAAACCCACAAAATTTCCAAAGGCTATCATCAGGAGGGAGTTCCTCACCACCCTAGGCCTAAAGAACCAAAGAGAAAGAGTAATGGTCCATGAGAGGACCACCAGACATTAGCTGTGGCCTTCCAGAAAGGCACACAGCCAACCCACAGTGTCCCTCCAGAGAAGGTACCATGGGAATACTATCTGCTACTCACTTTCCTCCTGGCCTTTCTCTTCCTGCTAGAATCTCTCATCAGCCATATCTAAGAGGAAGCCAGGAGGACAAAGAAACTCACTGATGCTCATACAGATCAGTCTCCCTGCAGAAAGCAGGATGGAGAAGGATGGAGAGTGAGTATGGAATGAAAAATGAAAGCTAGCACATACTCCACAGATAAAAGAAACTTATAATGTTTTCTGTATACAAGGTTACCAGATAAAATATATAATGCTCACTTAAACTGAAATCTCAGACTTAGTGCTCACTTAAATTTAAATCTCAGACAAATAATAGGTGTTTTTTAGTATAAGTTTATTTCATGCAATATTTGGGACATACTTACACTAAAAAATCTATTCATTGCTTATCTGGAATTCAAATTTAAGTGAGTACCCTATATTTTCTGACAGCCCTAGCTATGTGGAATAATCCAAAATAGAACTCTTCTCTGCCATAGGGGTTTGGGAACTGACTACATCTAATCTAGGGAAAAGCAAATGATGTCTTTTACTTGGATACCCAAATCTAATCTACAACCACCTCCCATCATGTTGAAATGACTTATTTTCCAACAACAAAATAATGTGGTTTCGTGTTTTGCTTACCTTTGGCAAAACTAGAATGTTGTTCCTGGCCAGAAAAAGCTTTTGGAGCTTCATCAAGAACTTAATCTCTTCAGGTATGCATATGAGCTGATTGTAGTTAAGATGAAGTTCAGAAAGATTCTCAAGGAAACAAAGTTCTCTAGGAATGTTGGCTAGTTGGTTATGATTTATACTCATATAGGTAAGACTTTTTAATCTAAAAAAAAGAAAGTATATGAATGAAACACACAAGAATAAGAAAGTTCATTGTTATAGGTCCAAGTTATCAAAAGCCATATGCCAATTTATTTTTTGTAGCTCATTTGAGTCTTCAGCAAATGTTTACAACTATTGTGAATCATTTGAGCATATAAAAATCTTCACTGAAATTTAATTTGTAAAGAGTGTTTATAATCAGATGGCTTATGTTACAAGTAGGTTATGACAGCTAGGTGCCGTGGCTCATGTCTGTAATCCCAGTACTTTGAAAGGCCGAATCTGGAGGATTGCTTGAGGCCAGGAGTTCAAGACCAGCCTGGGCAACAAGGCAAGACCCTCATCTCTACCAAAAAAATAAAAATAAAAAAAGCCAGGAGCATGCCTATAATCTCAGCTACTCTAGAGGCTAAGACAGGAGGATCACTTGAACCAGGGATTCAAGGATGCAATAAGCTTTAAATTGTATCATTGCACTCTAGCCTAGGTGACGGAGGAAGACTCTGTCTCTAAACAAATTAATTAATTAAAGAAATAAAAGCATGTGATGTAATCAAAACCTTGATTTAATAAAAAGTAAATTCTATTTTCTTTCTTTACATATATATTGGCCATATCAGAAAAAGCTAAAGGACAAAAGAGTGCATAAACATATAGTGTCCATGAATATAGACAGATATAGGTACAGGTATAAGTTTAGATACAGGTATAAGTCTAGGTAGATATAGATATAAACATATCCAACACCAAATAGGTATGAATATTGCTTAATTGCTGTGGAAGTCCAAAGATAGATCAGCAATAAATTCTGCTCTTTTGCATGTCATGATTAGAAGGAGATATTAAATACAGCCATAAAGTGGGAACAGAAAATGCCATAGGAAAGAAAGAAAATAGCTAAGAAAATTTGCATCTGTGATTGTAAATAAGGTACCTGAGTTATATGACAAGTTTTTTGAAAGAATTCACATTTTGAATTTGACCCTGAATACAAAAAAACTTATAAAGTAGGGCAATAGGAGGGAATAGTAAGCTAAGAAAATATTATGAACAAAGAAGTAGAAGGAAATTAACACTACTAAGCACCTACTGTCTATATTCATGTGTATGTTTACAAACACTATATGTCTATGTACTCTTCTGTCCTCTAGCTTTCTCTGATATGGCCAATATATATGTAAAGAAAGAAAATAGAATTTACTTTTTGTTAAATCAAGGTTTTGATTACATCACATGCTTTTATTTATTTAATTAATTTATTTGTTTAGAGACAGAGTCTTGCTCCATCACCTAGGCTAGAGTGCAATGGTACAATTAAAGCTTATTGCATCCTTGAAATCCCTGGTTCAAGTGATCCTCCTGTCTTAGCCTCTTGTGTATTAAATTTAATCATCAGCATAACCCTGAGGTTGGAGTTATTATCCTTATTTTAGATATGAGAAAACTAAAACATCAGAAGTAGTAAATAACTTGTCCAAATTACCTATCTAGTAGGTAACAGTGTGGAAATTCTGATGGAAGTGTGTCTGCTTGCAAAGCTAAGAGCAACCTTACATAATGACCTCAAGGTTGAAGTGTGTTAAGATTAAAGTAATGACAGAATAAGGGAAGTACATTTTTAGGCAGTTGAAAACAGGAGATGGAAGGTTAGGGGGGTGATCAGTGCTAGTAAAGAGAATTTGGGGGAAGACTCTACAGACGTCTCTATGGATAGTAGAAGCCATGTGAATAGGTGAGACTGACAGGAAGAGCAAAAAAAGAAACAACAAAAGAAAAAGGACAGGGAGAGGGAGAAGACAATAATAGAAAGATTCTTGAGAAACGTGAACACCTGACCACTAAAAATTAAAAGTACCCAGAGGTGTCATAAGCAGAGAAATAGAAGAAGAGGGTTAACAAGGAATCTCTGAAGGTACAGGAGAAGAATATTTCCGAATTAGAGAGATGGTTAACTGTTAAAGAGAGGTAATTCAAATTAATAAGTGAACAAAATTAGTAGAACTAAAAGCAGGGTCACAAAATACAAAGTCAATATTTTAAAAATCTTTTGTATCTCTATATTGTAGCCCACAAACAATGGGGAAAAAAACTAAGAAATTCCATTTATAGCAATGTTAAAAAAAAAAAACTCCATGAAATAGTTAAGACATAAGAGACCTCTACACTGAAAACTATAAATAATGATTGAGAAAATTTAGAGAAACTATAAATAAAAGTAGAGCTATATTATGTCCATGTAATGGAAAGAAAAAAAGACTGCTAAGCTGTCAATTTTTCCAATATTGATAGATTCAAACAAAGATCCAAATAAAAATCTCAACAGTTTCTTTTGCATAAAAATTGACAAATCAATTTAAAAATGTATATGGAAATTTGAAGGACCTAGAGTAGTCAAAACTATTATAAAGAACAAAATCAAAGAATTCACGTGACCTGATTTCAAAGCTTACAATCCAGCCACAGTAATCAAGGTCTTATGGTATTGGAAAAATGACAGTGCTATGATATGAATATTTCTGTCCTTCCAAAATCCATATGCTAAAATCTCATCACCAATACGATGGTATTAGAAAACAGAGCCTTTGGGGGGTGATCAGGTCATGAGGGTGTAAACCTCATCCATGGTATGACTGCCCTTTTGAAAGAGGCCCTAGAGGGCTGCCTTGCCCCTTCCACCATGTGAAGAAACTGAGAAGCCACCGTTCTATGAACAAGGAAGTGGTCCCTCACCAGACACCAGATCTGCCAGCACCTTGATGTTGATTTCCCAGCTTCCAAAACTGTGAGAAATAAATTTCTATTGTTTATAAGCTACCTAATTTATGGTATTTTGTTATAGCAGCCCGATGAGAGTAAGATAGAAAAACAGATAAATGGAAGAGACTAGAGTCCAAATGACCCATAAATAACCAATTGATTTTTGACAAAGGTACTGAGGCAATTCAATGAAAAATGTAAACTATAATGCTTGTAGAAAAAAATATAGGATAATCTTTTGATAACTTTGAGACTACAAAAAGCACTAATCAAAAAAGAAAAAATATTTATAAATTGATAATCACCAAAGTTAAAAACTTCAGTTTACCAAGTTACCATTACAAAAAGTAAAAGGCAAGCCACAGACTGGAAGAAAATATCTGCAATATACATACTTGTCAAAGCACTTATATCTAGAATACATAAAGAATTCTTACAACTCAATTCTCAGAAAGAAATAGAACATATGGATAGACACTTTACAAGAGAAGATATATAAATGTTGAATAAGAACACTAAAAAGTGCTCAACATCATTAGACATCAGGTAAGTGCAAACAAAAACTACAATGAGATTTGGCTTCACACCCACTAAAGTGGATAAAATTTAAGGCTGTTGTTTGGAATGTAAAATGGTATAACCCCCCTGCAAAAATCTTGGCAGCTCCTTTATAAGTAACATATACACTTACTCTCCTAACTTATGAGTCTACAATTCTTATGACTTTACCATTCCACACAGAGGAATTGAGATGAGAAAGAAATTAAACATATGTTCCATAAAAAAGTTGTATAAGAATATTTATGACAGCTTAATTCATAGTAGCCCCAAACTGAAAATAACCTAAATGTGCATAAACAGAAGAGAAGATAAATAATTTACATCATATTCATGCAATGAAATGCTACCCAGGATAAACAAAAAATAATGAACTATCAATAAATGCAACAATAAGATGAATCTTAAAAAAAAAAAGACACAAAAGCACATATACTGTATGATTCCATTATTTAGTTCTAGCACAGGTAAAACTAACTTGCAAAGGAAGACAGAAATTAGAATATTGGTTGCCCACGAGAGGTAAGAATTCACTGGAAGAGTGCATGAGGAAATCTCTGGGCTGAAGAAAATGTTCTATATATTATTGGTGTGTATAGATTTGTCAAAATGCACTGAATAGTTCACACATGCATTTTATGTGATTTTTATTCAGCAGAGAGAAAAGACCATTAGATTTGGCTGTCTAGAAGACACTAATGACCTTTGAAAATGGTCACTAGTAGAGTGGAGAGGGCAGGGGAGAATTTACTGAGGGTAAGGAGGAAGCAAAAGCAATAGTCAGATGGCTATTATAGAGAGAAATGTCAAGGAATCAAGAAAAAAAGAGAATTAGACCAATGGAGATAAAGAAACTGAAAAAAAAGGGAATTGAGGTGCTCAGTAAGATTTCCCAGGAGAATAGGGAGCAATTTATTGACAGATAGTTTAGAGGGTCAAAGAAGGTCAATCCAGTATTGAAAAGAGTAATAGTGTGTGGAGTAGGCCTTATGGAGAAAGTAACAGGGAATATTCTTCATTAATTATTGTGATAATAATTATTTTTGTTGACTCTAGAATATTATGAAAGATGGCTTTTCAAAGCTGTTATTTCAAGGCACTAAACTGAGCTCAGAGTCTATTGTTAATTTTTACATCATTCATTTGGGTAAGGAGGAGGAGAAGGAGGAGAAACAAGTATCTGCCATTGTCCCTGTTTTCACAAAGCAGGGAGAACAACTTTTGGAATGAAAAACTACAGGCGATAAACTTGCAGCTTCTCCTTATTCTCCATCCACCATAGGAGGTTGAAGAATAACTTCCCTGATTGGTGAATCTGGAGAAAGAACTGAGCCTGTTGACTTAGTCCCTTCCTCTCTCCCTCTCTTTTTTTTCAGAGAGATTCTGTCCCCAAAATACCCACATTCTCCTTCTCTTCCTGTATTTGTGAACTCTGCCCATGACAAGATTGTTTAGAAGTAAAACTCACCTGCCCAAGTTTGACTCCAAGTCCATGAACCAATACTCTGTAGCTGAAGCAAGCCAAAAAAAAAAAAAAAAAAAACAACTCCTCCCTGGGGTCTGAACAAATTGAAAACTAAAACATGGGATTCAAAAAGAAGATCAATCAGCATACAGCTGTCATGACCACTCTCAGACTCCCTGCTAGCCCTCCTATGAATTGAGGTTACCACTCCATCTCAGCCTTTCTTGCTAAGGGAGCTGTTTATTTCCTGTCAGGGAAAGAGGAGAATGCCAAGCCCCGCATGCTCCAATGCTTTTCCTAAATTCACCAAGAAGTCACTCTTTTGTCTCTGGAAAAGGAAGTGAGAGGGACAGAAAGAAGCTAGAATAAAAATAATATCCAAAAATATTAAAAGCTAACTAACATCCATTGAGCACTTAACCCTAATATGTTTTATGTCCCAGGCTCAACCCTAAATACCTTACTTAGCCCTCAACGCTTACTTAGCTCTCAAATTAGCTTACTTAACCCGCAAAGACACCCTATGAATTAAGTATATTATTATCTTCATTTTGCAGATTTAGACATTAAGGTATAGAATGGTGAAGAAACATTTGCAGGGTCAGAAAATGGAATTCTGCTTAGGGAGATGACCAAGCAGTTTATATGTATGGCACAGCCAGAATACAGACAACCTAGAATTAACTATAAAACAGTGTGGACCTATATATTTTGCAATTCTACTTTTTTAAGTGAAAGCTTTTAATTACCTTTCTAACATATTACCTTAGAGACTTACACAATTCTTTGAATATTGTACCCCACACTTCAAACAGAACTAAGCTTATTAAATTGCAAAATCATAACAAGTTACACCCTGCAAGGATTTTGAAGTTCTTCTCAAAATTCTTCCTTTAGAGATGAGAAAGCTGAGATCCAGGGCAGCTAAATTGCTTGCTCAACGTCATAAGACTAGTTGCACAAAGATATGGTCTGAACTTCATTCACCAGATCTTCCAAGGTATCTTTTCCATTATATCATTATTAATACATAAATCAATTGATAAGCTGAATAAGTGAAAAAGCAAGCAGACCACTATTGGCATTTTCATTGCTATAAATATTTATCTCCTACAGAAATTAGATTGAGTCATATTTTTTTCTAATTGCTCTGACTTAACATATTACTTTCCTTGCAAAAATCTATTTGGGAAAATAATATATTGGCTAAAGGTATAGAAAAGTAAATTGGAATAGACATTAGGTGCTGCAGAAAGCTTTGTGTTAAGGATCGTTCATAGTTTTGTATCCTGTTTTGAAACTCTGGAGGCTCTTACTCTGTAATACATCTGTTTCTGGTCAACAGGCAGTAAAGAGAGTCTCTAAAGTAAACCTGAGCAGCATTCTTTCTCCATCTGTCAGAGGAAAAGCCCAAGAGGGTGTTTTGCCTACAGAAGGACAAGGCTCTCAACCGGCTCCAGAAAGGCACTGTAATGGCATTCTGTCTGTACAGATGTGTGGGATGAGGAAAAAAAAAATTTTTTTTTTTTTTGGTTAATGGCAATAAAATATGGGTTTTTATATAAAAATGACATCGTAGTTTTAAATCCTTTGCTTTTATATTACCTTTTCCATCAAGCTCAAAATGGTTTACAACACTCATGTGAAATAAAATTTAATGTCCCCAATTCTGTGGCTGAGCAAGTTCCAAGAACCCCAGCACTGGGAAATCAATGAGACCATCGGCTTCAGAACTTTTTATTCCAAACTCCAAAGTTTACTCGTAGACTACCAAGTCTTGCTGTTTCTCATTTCTCCAAAGTGTTTAAGGAATCATCTGCTTAAAATTAGTGGCTTGCCACAGTCCTTCTGATCCCTCTTTGCTGTGTATAAATCCCACAAGGACTTGATGCTGGGCATAACACTTTCAGATAACTGGGATGGGGATGAGGGGTAGGGGACATGATGCTTAACCAAGTCTTGCTATACATAAAATTACCTGCTGACTTCTTGAGGAAGCCATGTAAGCTGATTGTTGTTCAGATTAAGCAGGATCAAATTTTGTAAGCCATCTGTTAGAAAATAATTTTGTCATTTTAGCCATCTGTTTGAATAATTTAAAGTCATTTTTCTGTACACCTTTGTTTTCCTTCTGGTTTCTTGGCTCAGCCAAGGTTCTTTTGGTTGCTAGTAACAGATACCCATTTAAACTAGCTCAACCAAAAAAGGGGAAGTGATCACAAAGCTAAGTCATGTTGCTGAGGACAGAGGGCAAAACCAGGCTCCCTGCAAACTGGAGCCAGAAACTAAAAGGTACCCAGAAACCAAGAATGTACTCTCTAGGTATCTCTGCAGAATATAGTTCAGTTTCTCATTACAACTTCTGTCAGTTTTTCTCTCATTATCTGTCTCTACCTCACACTTTATATAATTTCTCTTTTGAACACATTTGCTCTATTTTTCTATGTATTCATAACCATCCCATAACTACCTCTAAGTTTGAATGTTCACAGACCGGGCAGACAGAGTTCTCAAACTCAAATGTCTACAGCAATCAAGATGATTACCCCATGCCTTGTCAGACAGGGCCACCGTCATTCAACCAGCTCCTGGCAATTGTCACGTGGGAATGTGATTACAGTGTTGTCAAATCTTTCTTTTTTAAAACACAAAAAAGAGGCAGAGATTCAGACTTTTCTGTAAACAAACCTGATTTAAAAATGTAGGCACTTAATTTAAAGTTTTTAAAAGGCTAACAAAACAGAAGCAATCTATTTATGAATCAGATCCAGTCCATTAGCCACCAGTTGCAATCTTTGTCTCATGTCATGTGATTATGTCAGACCAATTAAACTGTTTTAGACTCTATCTCAATCCCCAAGAAAGATAAAATATGACTGATTCAGCTTGGGACCCATTTCTAGCCTACTCAATCTGCTCTGGTCATAGGCACAGGGTCATGTAATACAGCAAGGCTATCCAGACCCATGATGGACAGTATTCTAGAAACCCACTGGCATCAATGTTCTCGCTAGTGTTGCTGAGAAAGGCTGTGTTCAGCATCAGCGAATTTATTTATTTATTTATTTTTTGAGAGTCCTTAAAAGCATTTGCCCATATCATGAAGGGTATTTACGAGCACACCTGCTCATAAAACCATGAGTGTTCAGCAGTTTTTGACCAAAAATGACATGACTACAATTCCCTACACTCTCTTTTCACCTGACCTCAGTCCGAGTGACTTCTTTTTATTTGCCTGCATGAAAAAAAATCCTCAAAGGGAAACGTTGTTCCAATGTGAAAGAGGTGACACAAAAAATGGCAGAAGTACTAAAAGGCATCAAAATTGATTTCAGAAACTCTTGTAAGCAGTGGAAAACGAGTCTTGATAGTTGTATCAAACAGAGAGTATTTCGAAGGTGACTGAAGTTTAAACATATAAGAATAAATACACAATATTTTATAAATAAATTCCAGGTTTTTGGGTCCCCCTTCATATAGTTATATAGATAAACTTGAGGTAACAAGTTTACCTATAGCATATATGTCTCTCTCTATATATATATGCATATATCTATATAATCTGTTATCTCAAATTTAAGGGCAACATGAAAAAATTCCTTATAAACTTTAAATTAGCATAAAGTAGCATGCTCAATATTGTTTATATATATCAAGTTGTGCTTACATTTGTCTCCCAATATAGTTCATAAAATATTATTGTCTATTGGTTTACATGACCTTAGTTTTTTATGTGTAAACTGGTTTCTTCCCAGGTAAATTATAATGAACTCTAAATCTATGGCTTTGTATATATAATGTGTATAAATATCAATAATTGTTTAGTACAGTTATTATTTTGAAAAAGAATATTTTTCCAAGATACATGACCTAAGACTTTAAAGTGCCTTTAAAAAGATGGCACAAGAGCGTATTTGTGCTATTTGCCAAATATAACTCTAATTTAATATTGTATGCAGTAATGCCCTTGATACATTCTCCTTGAAGATGATAATGATTATATATAGCATTCATGCCTCAAGAGTTCATAGAAATTTATAAATTTTATAATATATCTCCAGTTTTATTATTAGGGACCAACACAGAAGGTGGTTAAGTGCCTTACATAAATCAACAAAGCTATAAAAATCACCTGGATATCTTTGCCATGCATCTGTCCTTAAACCCACTCTACTGAAGTTAAATAAGAAAGTACCGTTTTGAATGGAGACATTATTAGTTTATAGGAAACACAAAATAAAGAAGGTCACTTATTGGATCTCATATATTCTCTTTAGAATTCTCCCCAAATTGATTTAAGTTTAGTACTTTGGTCAAAGATTATGACTTAATATCTGAGATAATAAAAAGTTAAAAGAACAAAGAGAGTTTTTCTTAACTTGATTTTCCAAAAAAACTATGTCTGGTTCAGGAAAAGGGCTTCTGGATTCAAGAGTCTAAATGTACACAGATTCAGCAAAGAAGAAAATTCATTGACACTAATGCTTACTTATTATCTTAGGTCTATATGTAAATAAATATATGATAAAATTGAAAATAAAGTGTTGCCTCCAAAATTCCTTAATTTCAAGAATAGTATATAAATATCTTTAACAAAAACGCTTAAAACAAAAAATTAGTTTTCATTTCAGTTTCATAATATTAAATATAAGGGATTACATTTGATACTATAATGTTGCTCTTCTTTAGCTAACTTACCAAACGCTCCAGATGCAAATCGACAGATCCTATTTCCAAATAAATGGAGCTTCTTCAGGGATGTAAGATATTTCATCTCTTCTGGAACTTCTTCTAAAATGTTGTTTCCCAGATTTAGTGTTGTCAACTGAAAACATAGAGAGAGTTAATAGACCTTTAGGTTATACACCTTCAAATAAGAAACGGAAATACTGAAGTGGAGAAGCGAACAGTTTTGGGTTTTTTTTTTTATGTTTTAAAAAAAATAAAAAGGAAAAGAAACAAAGTCCTTTGTTCAGATCTGTGTAACTTAAGAAAACTTCAGGATAATCTTAAACAATTATTTCACTTACACAAAAATTACCTTTATAAATAAAGTTCACTTGAGCTTCATGCTCACTTTATGTTAATTAAAGCACAATTTAAAGTTTGATTAAGGCACTTGACTTCATTAAGACTGCATTACAAATCATTCCAAGGGTATTTAAAAACACAAATGATGATCATATGATGAATATAACTCACTTGAGCAATCCAAAAGTATTCTAACATTGTGACCCATAGACTGAAACCTTTAAAAATTCAACAACGGGACTAATTTCCTGAAATCAGAAACAGAGCCAAAGAAAGGTGGTCTTTCTAGCATACTACTCCCAAATGAGTAGTCTCATTCAGGCCAACAAGACTGCTGTAGTACAGGGGTCTCTGACTCCCAGGCTGTGGATTGGTACTTTGAAGAAAATACTTTGAAGGTGACTGAAGTTTAAAAATATAAGAATAAATACACAATTTTTTATAAATAAATTCTGAGTTTTGGGGCCCTCCCCTCATATAGATAAACTTGAAGTAACAAGATATATACATATGCATATGTCTATATGATCTGTTATCTCAAAACCCCAGGCACAGCAGGGGGTAAGCGGGAGCAGAACTCTAGCTTCTGTCAGATCAGCCTTCTGACACAGATCAGCGGTGGCAAAAGATTCCTCACAGAGCCGGGCTCAGTGGCTCAGCCTGTAATCCCGCGCTTTGGGAGGCGGAGGTGAGTGAATTGCCTGAGCCCGCGAGTTCGAGACCCGCCTGGGCAACTTGGCGAGACCTCATCTCTACAATAAATCAAAAATATTAGCCGGTCGTGGTAGCGCGCGCCTGTAGTTCCAGCTACTTGGAAGGCTGAGGCGGAAGGATCGCCAGAGCCCAGCAGGTCGAGGCTGCGGTGGCCGGGAGCGGCCACTGCACTCCAGTCTGGGCGATAGAGTAAGACTCCAACTCAAAAAAAAAAAAAAAAAAAGCATGTGGCATATATATACAATGCAACATTATCCACACATAAAAAGGAATGAAGTACTGATATATGCCAGGCTGTAGATCAACTTTAAAAACATTATGCTAAATGAAATAAGCTAGACACACAAGGCCACATATTTCATGATTACATTTTTTTATGAACTGTCAAGAATAGGCAAATTCATTGTGACAGAACGTCAATTAGTTCTTATTAGGGACAGGTGGGCACAGAGGAGGCAATGAAAAGAGACTGCTTGAAAGGTATGGGACATTTTTCTGGAAAAGAATCAAATAAGACTAAATTGAGAAGTCTCAATTAATTCTACCAAATTGATCTATAGATTCAGTGCTCTGAAATTGTTCTAAATTCAATGTTCTAAAAATGTTCTAAAATTAGATAGCAGTAATGGTTGCTCCCATTATGAATGTACCAAAGGCCAGTGAATTATATTATTTACATTCTAGAAAATTATTTTTAAAACTAGAAAATAAAACATCTCTAATATAGCTTTTTAAAGCTCAGTCACAGTTCGAATTAACTCTGGCAACAAGGTTTTTCTAATCTCAAATATTACCACATGGCTCCCTCCTCCTTGAATATTTAAGTTTATACTTTAAAATGGTTAAAATGATAAATTTTATTTTTTGCGAATTCTACCTCAATTAAAAAAATAAATAATGATAATATTGAATTATAACTCAAATAATTAAAAAATATTTCTGAGTCCATATGATATGAATAAAATTGAGAGAAAGAACACATATTGAACTATTGTAATTAACAAATGAAGACGTGAAGAAATAGAAATTACCACTGAAACACCACAGTAATAATTGTTGTAGGCAAAGCCTATTTTTTGATATACTTATTTGCTATCTGTATACAGTAAATCCTCTACATACAAACCTTCAAGTTGTGAACTCTCAAAGATGTGAAAGTGTATTTGCACATCCAGACACATAAGTTAATTCAAGTGTCTGGTGTACATTGTCATGTGTGTTCATTCTCTACAAGTGGTTGTGCTTTTGTGTACTTTAGTATACAGTACTGTATAGAGTACAGTAGGTACCGTATTTTTATTTCAAGCAAGCATAAATAAAGCTCCTGGACTTTTGTCCAGAAGCAAGCATAAAAAGAGCAGTGATGTATCTGGTACTGCCAAAAAGCACCAAGTGATAATGATGGGAACAAAAGTGAAAATGAGAGAGTGGAGCCGTGTGAATAGATGGTATATGTCGCTTGCTCTCATGGCATGAATCGTTCAACCATCGGCACGATTCTAAAGCACAAGGACAAGACCGTGGAACATGTGAAGTCTGCCGTGCCGATGATGTCGACAATAATATTGAAGAAGTGTGGAAAAGTGATGGAGGAGATGGAGAAACTTCTCAGTGTGTGGATGCCTGATCAGCATCAGCATCGAGTCTTGCTCAGTTTATGCTGATTCAAGAGAAAGCTAAATTTCTTTATGAAGACGTGAAGAAGAAACACAGCAAAGAACCAGAGGGTACATCTTTTAATGCCAACGATGGCTGGTTTCATCCGTTCGAGGCTAGAACCAACCTTCACAACGTAAAAGTAAGTGGTGAGGCAGCGGGTGCAGGTGTGGCATCTGCCCGGGAATTAATTTCCTGAAACACTTAGAGAAATTATTGATGGAGGTGTGTATTTACCCGAGCAGGGTTTTAATATGAATGAGACAGGACTGTCCTGGAAGAGGATGCCAGACTACAGTTATATCAGCAAGAAGAAAAAGTTGATGCCAGGCTGTAAAGCAGCAAAGGACAGGCTAACTCTGATGTTTGGTGGCAATGCTTCTGGTGCTACAGAGCTGAAGTCTCTCTTAGTTTATCATTCAGAAAACCCAAGAGCCCTTAAAAATAGCCAAGGCCTCTCTTCCTGTCGCGGGGAAGAATAAACTCAAAGCCTGGGTTACACAGGCCATTTTCCCAGACTGGTTTTCCCCCCACTTTATGCTGGAGGTAGAGACACATTGCTTGGACAAGAAGGAATTCACATTTAACATCTTTTGCTATTTGACCATGCCCAGACCACCCCCATTCAGGGATGACTTTCATCCCAACGTCAAAGTAGTGCATCTGCCACCGGATACCACGTTGCTCATCCAGCCCATGAACCGGATGTTATGGCCACTTTCAAGAAATGCTATTTACATCACACTTTTTGTCAGGCAGAAAAGGCGAGTGACAAATCAGGAACAATCTTGCGACAATTTTGGATGGACTATACCATCCACAAGGCCATAAAAAAACATTGACTTTGCTTGGCCTGAGGTTACAGCTGTCACTATGAATGCGGTTTGGAAAGATCTCTGCCCGCCGTTTGTTTGTGATGTTCGCAGACTTGAGAAGGTGGATGAAGAGTCCAAAGAGGTCTTCAGTGACATAGCGACTCTCAGAGAGAAGCTGGAACTCGATCTGCAAGAGGACGACTTTATTGAACTCCTTGCTGTGCAACACGAGGAGCTCACTAATGAAGACCCAGTAGAACTGGGGACCCAGAGAAAGGACGAAGAGAGACAAGAGGAGGAAGAAATCACTGAAGGACTGGAGAAATTCATGATGCAGGAAATGGTACGTAGATTTTCTTTTTTGGAGGAGGCACCGTTAGTTTTTGAAGCACAGGACCTGAACGAAGAACAGTACATGAAGGTGGCAGCAGCCATTAAAAAGGCAAGCCGGTGCTACTGTGTCATCTATGATGAGATTGGAAAAAAAAAAAAAGCCGGGCTCGGTGGCTCAGCCTGTAATCCCGCGCCTTGGGAGGCTGAGGTGAGTGGATTGCCTGAGCCCGTGGGTTCGAGACCCGCCTGGGCAAGCGAGACCTCATCTCTACAATAAATCAAAAAATCAGCCGGGCGTGG